>CAUYRT010070444.1:0-22265 GCA_963574885.1 Lepilemur ruficaudatus | reverse complement strand
GTTTTCAGGATCGCCCCTGGGGAGCCAGTACCAGCCCAACAGGCTCCAGATACCACTCTGTCTACACTGTAAGCACAGTATTTGATTGTGTAACTGCTCCCTCCCTGTCTATTCTTTCTTCTAAACTTTAGGTTCCCTGAGGGAAGAAACCACATCTGCCTTATTCACTATGGTGACTAATGCAATCTTGACACCAGCAGATACCTAGTAAATACTTATTGACTATTGATTAAGAGGATGATCTGAGATTAAAAGGAGTTGCTACAGCGGACTTTAAAGCCTCCAGATTTCTTAAGCCTAGAAAAGCTTTTTTGCTTGTTTTTGGTTGGTATTCTTTTCCTTATTTTGAGCAGCAGACCAGCGACTCCACAATTTCAAAGAGCAAATGTGTGCATTTATGTCACCCCTAGACGAGAGGGGGATGGGAGGAAGAGGGGCAGGGTTGGCCAAGTCCCCAGTTTCAAGTGTCCCTGCCTCCCTCAGCCTGCCCCACTGGCCACTAAGAACAAACTCCAAGCCACCGGCCCTCCTGCTTCATGTCCTGTGCTGACACCTTGTCTCTGAGAGTCTGAGGAGTGCCCGGACTCCGGGGAGCCCTGCTCCGCAGAGAGTTGGGGAGCGATCATTTCTGCACCACCTTCGGTGGGGTGAGTCTTCGGCCTCTGAGAAGGAGGGTTGGGCTGGGTCACGCTGGGTCCCAGGGAGGTGGCACCGCAGGAGAGGCAGCCGGACGTGTGGTCTCCGGGGTCGTTGGCGAAGCCATCTCAGGGGCCACTGGCCGCCCATGGGCATTGGTGGTGACTGGCGGAGGTGGCAGCAGCTTCACAGACACAGAGTTCAGAACTTTCCTCCCCCTTTAAGTTTAGGACTGGTGACACCCCTTTTCCTCCTGAAGGCAGCGACCTTCAGACACCTACACCTACCCTTTGAAGGAGTTGCCTCAGCGGCTCAAAGGGAACGTGTCCTTCGTCTCCCTCGTCTGACTGTCCTGTTGCCACCTGTGGTGTGCACAGAGCCTGCAGGGGACCTCTGTCCCGTCCCACTGGGCTTTAAAGCCACAGAAGGCGGCCATGAGAGAGGAAATGACTCTAGGCAAGACGTTTTCCCCAGGCCCCACGCCAGCCTAGAGAGGACCCGTATTTTCCAGTTAGCACATAGGCCTGGAGTCTTAAGAAGTTATGACACTATGCCCTGTAGTCTCTTCCCAATGCTGTCACAAACTGGCTGTGTGGTGTCAGGCAAATTGCTGTATCTCTCTGGACCCTAGCTCGTTTCTTCATCTGAAAGTGGACAGAATTGGACCACGTGACTATTAATGTCCCTTTTAGCTCTGACCTTCCAAAATTCTAAAGTTCTATTTCCTGAGGATATAAAAATATAACACACTTTCTCCCGTCAGGAATATTATACAGTTTTAGAGAACACAATTAGAACATAGAAAACAATTGCAGGGTGCTGGTTTCACAAATGGCAAAAAACTAATAAAATGTACATTTGGAAGGTTCAGCATTAAGAGCCCTCCGTGTGCAACACATTTGAGTAGAAATTGATGATAACAACAACTAAATAGATAAAAGGAAAAATTATAGCCCCTGCCTGCAAAGAACCTACAAATATGCAAATATATAAATGTGAAAGATCACAACACAAGGCAGCACCAAAAGGAAGAATAGAGAAATTGAGGGCAAACGGAGAAAATTGAGATAAAACTATTTTTGCCCTTAGGGAAGTGGAAAAAAATAACATGTTTTATTTGGATTATAGCTAAAACATTGAAAAGAGGCAAGAATGGATTAGTGATTTTTTTCTCTTTCTAACAAAACTCAGGACAGCCCAAGTAGGCCATTATTAATGAAACCCAAGGCCTGTTTCCAAATAATTATCATTCAGTGCCATCTAGTGTTAATCAGATGAATGGATTTTTTTCCATATTATTTTGCTTTCCTAAATTTCTTTTCCAGCTCTATATATTCAGATTAAAGTGGGGCATACAAACTGTCTCTCCTGCACATCTAGTCGTCTGCTGTGATATCTGTGTCCTGAAAACCCATGTGCTTCCTGCCCACCCAGCACAACCTGTGGCTCAGTGTCTCGGCTCATTCTCCGTCCATCTTCGCCGGACTGCCTTCATTGTCACAGTCTTCATTGTCACAGCCTTCATTGTCACAGCCTTCTGTCCACCGCCTTTTCCTTCAGACACTGTAATCTCAGACCAGATGCATCAGTTGCTGAGCAGAAAGTTTGTAACAGAACAAGAAAGTAAGTCTATAACTCACAAATAAATTGGAGAGATGACTGAGTACCTCTTCATTTTTGCAAGTGAGTTAAAATAGCCTCTTAACTTTGTACTAAAGAAATACTTGAGTTCCCAAGGTTCTGAAATAGAACTAAAAGTTATCAACTAAAAGTTACTTAGCTAAGTAGCAAGTTGCTCGCATGTTTGTCTTATAAACTATAGTAAACACATCTCTGGGCGTACAGAAATAGCCCTTGTTTCAAATGTCTCCAATTGCTGAGTTGCTCATATAAAACTTCCACAGTTTTATATGGAATTTATAGTTGTTTTAGTGAATTTGGTAAACAGCAAAATCAACAAAATGCTATACTTATATTAACTTTCCTCTACTTTGTAGGGCTGTTTTGGCATCAGCCACTTAAGACTGGGTTTTAAAGCAACTTCTAGAATCTGAAATAAATCTTTCTTATACTGTCATCTATTAGTTCAACAATCATTGGTGTTTGGGTCTTCTCGTATCAGCTCAAGAGATGGTTGTTAAATTTTCAGGAATTACTGAAGTATCCACATGTTTCTCTCTCTTTTTTGTTCTTTTTGGAATTGATTCCTGAGGTTATCAGAGGAGAAGGAAAATTGCTAACTAGTCCTTTTTTGGTTAAACATGGTAGTGGCCATGGATCGGCAGCTATTGAATTCAGCAAGTGAGCAGGGAGTCAGAGGAGAAAAGAAGAGAGCGCTCTGGGAGTGAAAGTGTGTGTAATAGACCGTGGAAGCTATTAACTCACAGTGAGGCAACGCAGCCTTCTTTAATAAAACAGCCACACAAACTCCAGACATCCAAAGCTCACTCTAGAAAAAGTTCTGCTAGTAGGAAAGGTTAGAATAATAGATCATGCAGTATCAAATCTGCAATTAGAGTAGTTACCGCTACCTTGGTGGCCTCAGATGATCTCTGCTTCATTATTTAAATATTCTGGCCTAAGTGTGAGCAAAATCCCTTGACTCAACAACTGGCTCACAGCTGAAACAGGAATAAAATGTTCAAAAAATAAAATAAATGAATAAAAAAAAAAAACTAGAGTATTCTTCAGGAAAAAAAGAAATAAACATACAGAGTGCCACAAACCTTAATAACAATTTGGCTTGTAAAAAAGTACTTGCTTTCTAGGGACTTTCAAGTGTGATTCCATTCCCCGTGGATTTCCAGAAAGAAAAAGAAGACCTTTCCTGCATTAACTAGTTTCTCTTGTACTTCCTGAAGGCTGGGCCTTCTGTTCAGCACTCCACTTCTTGCAAGCCATTGTGGATGGCTGTGTCTCTCAAAGACCAGATTGAGCCAAGTGCCCTCTGCCATTTAGCTGAGGCCCACCCTCCTAGGGAATGCTTCTGTTCTAAGACTCAAACCTTCCCGGTCAGGTGAAGTGAATGACATCAGAAAATGGCTTGCCCTCTACTTACAGGTAGTGTAATTTTGTTATTTTTCCTTATAAACTGCGGTAGAAATTGCTGGTTGGCTGCCAACATATGTTGGCCCATTGCTCCAAATAATAGCAAGTTTAGCTGAGCACACACCTGCATGGAACTAAAACTGTATTTCCTCATAAAGCAAAATGTGGCCATTTCTATTATACTAAGTCCAGGTAATGGCATATAAGCAAAATCTGAAGTGCAGATTCCAGGAGCCTTCTTTAAGAGACAACTGGTGCAGCTCTTTTTCTTCTCCTTTCCTTTAATCCATGGCCTGGAACATGGAAGCCAATATTTTGAATCTTGAGGACAATGGCCACACACGTGGATGGTGGGGTGGTGAGCAAAGGATGCTGTAGAACAGAGTTACCGCATTAGCTCGGTAGGACACACCTCTAGACTTTGTTTATGGCAGAAAGAAATCAGCATTTTATTCATATCATTTTTTAAGGGCTAGCTATTTGGAGTGCTGCTCTTGTAGACAGATTTGTCTGTTATGGGTTGAATTGTACTCCTCCCCCGACCCAAATTCATACGTCATAGTACTAACCCACTGTAGCTCAGAATAGGGCCCTATTTGGAAGTAGGGTCATTGCAAATGTAATTAGTTAAGATGTAGTCATTAAGGTGGGCTGTAATCCGATAGGACTGTCATCCTTATAAAAAGGAGGAATTGGGGCACAGAGGCACACACGCACACACACGTACACACACACACACAGAATACCACATGGAGATGAAGGCACAGATCAGGGTGTTGCTTCTGCAAGCCAAGGAATGCCACAGGCTGCCTGAAGATCACCGGAAGCGAGGCAGGAGGCAGGGACCAGGTTCTCTCTCACAGCCCCGAGAAGCAACCAATCTTGCCAACGCTTCAGTTGTAGACTTCTAGCCTCCAGAACTGTGAGATAATGCATTTCTGTGGCTTAAGCCACCCAGTTTGTGGCACTTTTTGATGTCAGCCCTAGCAAACTAAGACACTAGCCTAACCAATTAAAGATGGATTAGAATAACCTTATCTTAATCTAGGGCAATATTCTCACCATTCCAACAGTGGAAAGTACATACACATACCCACATGCCCACCTGAACTTCTTTCATAATCTCGCAGCCCAGTCACCGATTAGCACTTTGGCCAAATCTCAGTTTATCTGGAATACCAAAGCAAGGGAATTTTGTTGTGGTTGTCCTGTGAAAGTATAGCTCTATCACACAGGAGTGTGTTAGCCAAACCCAAATATTTGGTTTATTTTACCCTCCACATAGAATATTTTCACCCCAGTGAAGCAACTATAAGCATCATGCACCCGAAGTGAATTCACCATCATTGACTATTCTTGGTCAATTACTGAATGAATAAATTAGTGGATGAGGTGGATTTGGCTGGCACTAGCCTTAGCAATTCCATCAGAGCCTTTCACTAAGTACTGGGCCATAGTGTTTAAAGATAGGGCTCTTGAGTCATATGTCTCTGGGTTCCAGTTCCAGCTCTATCAGTTACTATCGCATGATCTTGAAAGGGTTAGATAACCTTTTTGTGCTTCAGTTCCTCATCTCTAAAGTAGAAAATGTGATAGTTATTTTCTTTTAGGGTGGTTATGATTTATTTTATGTGAAATACTTAGCATGTTCCATGCCATGATGTACTATAGTTGGTTTATACTGGCTCGCAAGGACTGAGAGGATACATTTTTTTCTGATTCTGCCAATCTTCTCATCCCCACATCCAGTGACATCATATTGGGAGCTCAAAATTAATTGACCATGATGGAAGTATTGACACCACAGAAACTGGCAAACATTATACACAAGGACTGGTTATACACCAGCACACCATTGGTTAATTGACACTAGTAGGTTCTTAGTTGACACTGGTTAAGTTCTGTATGAATGTTAACATTATTATCACCCAGTAGGTTCTCCTGCTCCTTGTGGTGTTCAGAAGGCATTCTGCTGATAAAATAAATGATTTCGAATTAAAATAACACTGATGAAATTCCTTTAGCAATTTATTACCTCAGAAGAATCGGTGCATTTATCTGTGATCTATAGACCTTAATTCTTAGTTCACTTGAGTTGATTTTTGGGCCCATGAAAGTAGGAGCTTTTCTCATTGCTGTAGCCTCCGCACCTGACACAGGCCTAGGAGAGAGTAGGCACTCATAAATATTTGTGAAGTGAATGAATAAATAAATGAAAATTTCCCAAACACTTGCATTTTCAAAAGGCTTTCAAATCTGTTTCATCTTTCCCTGAAAACTATGCTTTGACATTGATAGGTGGTCCTGTTATATCCCTAAGGTATAGATGAGGGAACTGAAGTCTAAAGAGGTGCCCATTAGTGATTTGGATTTTTTTCCATCATATTATGTCCATTAGACCAGTGTTTTCCAAAATGTGTTCCATAGATTGTGAATTCTGAAGGATGTTAATAGTTACTCTGTGCAGGGGGACCCTCAGAAAAATGATTGCAAAATAGTAAGGTAACAAAAAAAGAATTGGTTTATTTACTACAGGTTTGCTCAGAGCCTTATTAAACCAATGTGCACTGTGAACCCTGAGGGCAACAGGGATAAGGTAGGTAGGATTTCCTATATTTGATCATAGATTTTTTTTTTTCCTAATGAAGCAGCCAGCAATATCGGTGCTTTTCAGATGTTAACTTGCATATGAATCAATCACCAGGGGACCTTGTTAAAATGCAAATTATGATTCTGTGGGCTAAGGTAGGGTCTGAGATTCTGCATTTCTAATAAGCTCCCAGGGGATGCCCAGGCTGCTGTTTTCCACAGGCCACACCTTGAATGGGGAGGAGGCGCTGGAACGCACTGGGGTCAAGAAGAAATACGGGCCTCCCAGTGAAAGAGCAGATGACATCACTGAAATAGCCTCCTTGCCCTCAGGACCAACTGTTTAAACAAGTGTGTTGTTTAGAGGGTGAGAGAGTAACCGAGCACAGAGCAGGACTAAATTAAATCGCTGCAGTATGGCATGTCTCATTCAGCTGAAGTCTAGGTGATGAATTAGTTGACGAAGGGACACAGGGATGGCTCAACAGCCCCTGAATTGGCATACGGACTAAGTAGCTTCATTTTTATCATTAAAACCCAGGAAAGAGGAGAAGAAAGCTAGGGACAGCATCGGGTCGAGTTTAGTTCTTTTCTCTCTCTACCCAAAAACTCAATCTCCATGGGTTATGAATTTTTAAAAACTCTTTAATTATTGAACATGGGATATTAATGTTAGAAATTAGATGGGAAAAATATGGACTGAAATAAAAAGAAGTTCACCTGGGTCAGGTGACCTGGTAATGCTACAAAATGTAATCAGCTATGTTAAGGCTTCCTAAACCCTCCTATCTCATAATGACCCATTTTCCTGCCTAATCTGGACCTGGAAACCTAATTTGGGCACCTGTATTATTCCAGCAGTGGCTATTCTCTGCTGGTACCTTGACTTAGCAGACTCTTCTCTCCTGGTTCCTTAGCAACAGGGTTTTAATAAACTTTGTACGTCACGCAATTCCTAAGTGTGGAGCAGCTGGGATTAAGCTAATGGAGGTGTGATAAGGCTCTCCCACAATATTTCTGCCAGTGATTACTTGTACCAGTTATAGCTTGACATATTTTGATAACTTATCAAAAACAAAAAGGTTAATAACTCATGACTTCATTGCAGATCAACCTTTATCAGTCAGTGTAAAGCAATAATTTTGCCTAATTTCATACTTTTCCCTTGTGTTCTTCGGGTTAAATTCATTTTGTCACTCCTGCTGTTTGCCTTTTTACATTTATTTGCTCATCTTTCTATACTAGTTTAGATTATTCTACAGCAATTACATTTGTTAACTCAAATGTAGAGTATTTTGTCTTCTATTGAAATTTAGATTTGTTGTTAGAATTGATAGATTTTATTTTATTTGTGTAGTCTTGTTTGTGTTTTTGAATTTTGGGGGGTCTTCATGTTTTCCTTTGTTCAATTTTTCTAGCTGTTCTTATATTGCCTGTTTTGTTCCTTTTCATCTTTTTGTGTATGTGTGTTGATGGGTATTTATTCTATCCAAATTATGTTCTTGGTTACCTAACAATTTTCAAAGAAATTATTCACCCTATAGTTTCTTTAGTTTCAAATGTCAGTTATGAAACAGAATCTTTAACTTTGGTTTCAATAAAATTGACTCCTCCCTAAGAAAAATGAATAATTTAGTGTGTTTGCCATCCCTTGTTCACCTCCCACAACTACGAATGCAAACAGTTTGACTTTTTAAATAGTTGTAAATGATCAATACTGAAGGTATAATCTATAGTCACAAAGGGACTGGCTTGGTCTTTGAAATGTAAGCAGTGATAATTTATGAATGGCTTAGTCACTTTCCCATAAACATCTGCCCACGCAGCCTATGTCATCACACATTCATGCCACTGCCTCCCTGACCTCCAGTAACGTTTGTTGATTAGTAAATATTCATAGGTGTCTCTTATTCCAAAGTGTGGGTTTGGGCATGGCCAGTTAAAAATAAATTTTAAAATATCATAAAACAACTATCTGATGCCCAAGAGGATCTTAGGAAACATTCTTTTTTTTCACGTTTCAGCCCTGTGTTTTACTGCTCTGGGCTCACTTATCCAGAGGAATTGTCGCACATGTCAAATGGTGTCCTTCATTGTGATGAAAAATGAAACAAAAAGTGGGTTTTTTTCCCATTACCCTACGTCCTGAAATAGTCAAAATATGTACACATAGCACCAGAAGAAAAGGGAGTTTGCCTTTTTATAACTTGTTTTAAAAGTGCAGTGCAGACAGGCTAAATCCAGCTGGGAATTCTGTGGGTCACAGGCACTAGCAGCACAGAATTGAAACCTCTGTCTAGAGTTGACTTCTCAGAAGATTTGCATGTAAGGTTAAGCTTGGAGACATATTTTTGTTTTGTGTTGCCTTAAATCTTCTCCTCTGAAAGTTATGATAGTTGCTTAGTGACTAAGTGGTTATTTTTTTTTTATCAGTGACACACTCATTTAATTTGAAAGCATCTGATACTTTTTATCTTAATCAAAATTTTAAAATAATACACATAAAACTGTGTATTAGCACATCTCAAGTGTATAGTCCTAGTTTGCCATTTACCCATCTGATTTCGTGTAACTAACATTACAACGTATACTCTCTTGGTCAAAATATACTGTTTAAACGAAATTTTTATGTTTCAAGTGTGATCTTCAGTAGTAACTCTCAGTACACTCACTTGTAAGTAGTTCCTGGAATGTTATTTTTCAGAATGTAAAAATGTATGTATACATCCTTGTAGACTTAAATTCTGCAGCTAATTAACTGTTTTCTGATACTTTATGTGCATACATATAACATTTTTTCTATTATAATGTTTTTCAAAATACTTATTTAAAAGCAAATAGTAACAATAAATAAAACCATTAAAATTGTACTTATTTTTGGAATTGCCATTCTAAATGATTTAATCAAAACACCCCATCCTGATTTTTTTCCCCCGCTTTTCTTTTCCAAGCGAACAAGGAGTTGAATCTTAGAAAGCACTTTATCCAAGCAGCAAAGTTGTGCCCACTCTGAAAGGCCCACCCTACATTTTGGTTCTATTAGCATGCTTTTCAAGTTAAACAACCTTAACGATAAAAAAAAAAAGAACAGAATGACTACTTTAAGCAATGTGGCACTTTTGGCTCTGTTTTCAAACTGGCTTATCGTAACTGAGTTTTCATCTTAGAACTCAAACAGCAATCTAGCTTTTCGGAAACAGTCACCTTGCTGAATCTTCACCTGCAAAGAACATCAGTGAAGTTCTCTTGGTATTATTGGTAATAACAAAGAAATCAGCACATTTTGATGATTCTCATTATAAATGCTAAGACTTAAAATAGCAGTATCAAACATAGCTCAAAGTGTTTTAATAGAATTTAGCTTTAGCTCTCATTGAAATTTCTTCATAGTTTAAAAAGTATACATTGAAATCACTTCAAAAACATATAACTTTGAAAAATTAGAATGCCACATAGGCAACAAATTTCATATTATGAAATTAGCATGTTGCACATTTCAGAGGTTTGATAATGTTCTATGGACTGTCATTCATCAGTTGATGGAAACTTTCAAAATCTCTGATCTTCTGGATCGTCACTTACTGACAGTATCCTTTACCAGCTTGGTTTGAATCCATTTCAAGTCATGATGTAGCAGCATAGCAATTATAAGATGGTAAAACATACTGTCAGATCTTGCATACTGAGTGGTAAGTCTACAGTGATTTGGGAGAGAAGGAGTCCATTCTCTACAAACTAAGAAGGAATGGCAGAGCTGACCACTAGACTGTGATGCTGTAACTGCTGGGTTTAGAGGCAGAACTGGGTTCTATTCTTGTGAGTATAGAGATAGTTAGGTTTGATACATTTTTCATCTTATTTAAATTTGCATGGATAAATAAATGTTTCTTAGCACATTTATAATTGGGGAAGTTTTCAAAGTAGTACAGGATGGTGGTGAGTGCACACATTTTTACAATTCAGTATTACAACTCTCGAAGAGTTTCCTGGTTTCTATACCCTAGTCAGCATTTGAGAGGCAATCAACCAACCACATGGGTCATCAAGCTGCCAGGTGATCGGCTACCATTGCTGCAGTGGAAGGGAGTTTGAGTCCTTGATGAAGACTACAGTTTGGCTTACTGGTTTCATTTCTTCACGAAACTTGTGATATTTGGTTATTTGAGTCTAAGGCAAAAATAAAGATAAAAAGTGCTAAAATATTTATTTTAATCAAAGTTTTGTCTAAATGTGAGGTTTTTATTGTAGTATGCACACTCCAGGATTTGACTAATGGGATCCAAAAGTACCTGGAGCTTCAGCTTACATCAGGCTGCCAATCAATTATTGTTGGAAGTGTCATTATTGAAGGAAGTGTCATTACTAATTGGTATGATATAAAAATTCTAGTGCTTTATACCTCTTTAATCTCAGGTAAATCATTTTGCTTAAACACATTGCAATAGCATTTATTGAGCTAGGTACTCTGCATGCATGGAATCGTCCAATCCTACTAACACCATAAGGAATATATTCCATGTTTTTTTTTTGAAATGAGGTCTTGCTCTGGCACCCTGGCTGCAGTGCGGTGGCACAATCATAGCTCACTGCAGCTTTGAGCTTTGAACTCCTGGGCTCAAGTGATCCTCCCGCCTTGGCCTGCCAAAGTGTTGGGGTTATAGGCATGAGCCACCATGCCTGGCCAGAAATATATGCTATTATCACCATTTTAGAGATGAGGAGACATATTCAGAGTCACTCAACCAATAGGAATTGGAGTCAGTATTAAGTCACAAGTTGTCTTCTTGCAAAGTGCAAACCCTTTCTTTTGCTCATGCCATATTTTTAACCCTTGTTAAAAATCATAAAAACAACCCAGATTGAAGCAGTGGGAACAAAAAGGCAGAAAAGTGATGTTTTAGTGACTCTTCTTGCATCATCTTTCAGGCCTATGATATTTATTATTTTCACTGATTTTTATTGTTTGGTATGTGTATAGTTGAGCATCTGTTATGTGTAAGGCACTGTGCCAGGAGCTACACAGGATGAAAAAGATAAAACAGGGTGTAATTCTTTGTATCACTTGAGACCAATGTGACAGTGAACTGTGAACTTCAGGGGGTGTGCCCCTACTTGGGGGAACGGGTGTGCCAAGTCACGGTGACCATAGAGGCAGCAGTACCAGAGGAGAAACACATGTGTTCAGGGTAGGCAGGAGGCATCATCAGTTGGCAGGATTAGGAGAGGACTTCAAAGTGCAGGTGCCATTGGAACTGAGCATTAAAAGAGTTGAAAAGAGGACACTCTGGGTGGAAGAGAGGATAGCTGGAGACAGGCAGATGGGAAACCATGAAGTGTTTTGATAAAACAGAGGTCTTCTGGTTCGGGCAAAGTGCAGAATACTGGAAGATAAGGCTAATTTAGATTGAGTAGACAGGTTAAGAAGATTAGGTTGATTATGAAGAAAAAGGAAACCTTTGAAGCTTTTCATTATAATATGGATGTGAAGGCTTAGAGCTCTAGTTTAGGAAGATTAACTCAACCAATTAATAGTATGTTCTTTCGATTCTAGGAGTCTGAGAGAATACTGGTACCACTGATGAAAAATGGGAAATCAGGAGTAGTTGCTTTGCCCCCCTCCACCAAATTGAGACTTACATCTACTTAATTTGAAGAAATATGGAAATGCTGGACTGGACTTTGGGAGAAACGGCAGAGAGTTCATATCAGTTTGTCAGCTGCACATGGAAGTGCAGTTATGAAGATGATGAGGCTGAAAAGGGAAGGGCCAAGCACAGACCTCGGGGATGTCCACAGGAGCTGGCTGGCAGGAAAGGGAGGCCGGGCGGGGAAGAGGGAAGAAGCAGTCAGGAAACCAGCGGACAAGCAGGAGAACGCAGTGTGCGCAGTAAGAGGGGAGGATGCAGAAATGTTGACTCATCCAACTGTAAGTTCTTGAGAGCTCACCAGCTGCTGAGGTGACTTTACGACGATCCATTTATTTCAATATTCACACCCTCTTGGGGCTCAGTAGATGTTGACTAGAAATCTACACAAAGTTTGAGAAGTGTGAAGACAAAAAATAGCCATTTTTGAAGATAAGGAGATTTTTCATTATTGCTCTTGTATCATGAATTTCCAGCCTTTCTCTTTTAAGGAAAATAAAGAACAAAGATCTCCTTTGCATTAAGGAACATATGACATTGTCTTAGGCCATGTGCTCTGTTGGACCACAAATGTAAAAATGTCTGCTTTTGTGATATGACATATTATCACTCAGCACTCTGTTGGTTTGTATGAATGCATATTTGAGAAAGTGCGTGAGAGCAGGAAGGCAGCAGCCACCAGGCTGTCCATCTCCCATCCAAGTATTAACCAGGCCAGACCCTGCTTAGCTTCAAAATCAGATGAGATCGGGTGCATTCGGGGTGGTATGGCTATAGACTATCTCTAGAATAGATAAATCCAGTGTGGTGGGTACACACAATGAAATAAGCAGCAGTTGTCACGGGTATTAGATGCACATATGTAACACAACTGTCTTGTAAACATAATGTCCAGTGGAAATAAATAAGAAACAGAAATAAGAAGTATAACAAAAACAAGAAAAAAAAACCCAGAAATATGAGCTATAGCATAATAAAGTCTATGTAAATAAAAACATACTCCACACAACACTGTTCAGTATAACACAAGGACACACACACAGCCAAAGACATATTCATTAGAGTGATGTCTCCCAGAGACAGTGAGGGAATAAATGTGGGAATCAGGAGAAAGGGGGAAATAAAGCAAGAGCAGAACCTTGAACAGATCAATGATGAAGTGTGTGATTAATTCACACTTTGCCCTAGACATCAAAAGAAAAAAGGAAGTATGTGATGGAGGCATTTTTGCAAAAAATTAAATGCAAGAAAAAGGCTCACACAATGACTGAGGAATACTATATAGGTGTTACATTTATTATGATTATTGGCAAACAAATACATTATCTATAGTAAAATTCATGCATATCATAAGGTCTACTAATTTGGTCTCTAACTATATGGCGTACAGTGACACTAGGTGTGTTGAAAGTAGCAAGAAGGATGATGCTATTCATCACTGAAAGGATAGCAGAGTCCACAGGGTACCACCCACAGGTTCTTCCAACACAAAGAAGCTTTCCAACTGGTAGAACTCAACCTAATACTTGAGACTCTCATCTAGGGTATTACTAATACTTGAGATGATTTTTCTAAGGTATAACAGATTATACAATTATCAAGCAGGAATTCAGTACTGACATTTGCATTCTAGCTTAAGGTTGTGTTTACTACTCCTTATCATTAAAAATGTGTGTTCTAGCAAACTAGTTTTCTACCCATTCAAATAATGAGGTTACCTCTCATTAAAGTCCAACTTGAATATATCTGCAAGGATATTCCCAATACATAGTGATTGGCAGAAAATATGAAGAGAGAGAAAAAGATGGTTTAAACTTTTATGTAGAATTCAGGAACCACAATTTCACATGTAATGAAATCAATCGGATTTCCGTTTCTTTCTCATTCTTTTCAAATTGGAAATTAGACCCAGCAGGTCATGCAAACCCCCCATCGGAAGCCCCATGAAAGCTGTTGGTAGCTAACACTTGGGCTGGTATGTTTTTGCCTTGACGGCTCTCAACACACAATTCCATTTGCTATTCCTTTGTTCCAGCAGCTCTTTCTTAAACTTGTCTTGAAAAGAACAATGGTTATCTTCGTCCTCTGCCTCAGAGATGATCTCCATTTTCTGAATGATGAGTTTAATGAGCTCATGCTGTTTTTCCAGAAGAACAGTGAGATCCTTCAGCCTAAAAAAACAGACACATTTTGTGAATATCTTTTTAATTCCTCCTTTAGCCCTTCTGAGTGCAGGCAGGCGTAGGTGCTAGAAGTGTTCCACATCAGATTATTTGTGCTCATATTACAGCCTCATGGTAGTCATAATCCTTCTGAGGAATACTTATTTTTGAAGTTTAAGTGATTTTCCAAAGTTAGACTCTTAAAGGCTAGTTTATTTTTTCCCCCATTTACAAACAAGAGACTACTATTCGGAAAGGTTAAGCAGCTTGCCCGGGGTCACAGAGTTAGTAAGTACCTAGTCAAACAGGGGTTTAGACTCAAGCAAACTAACCCTAAAGCCCACAGGCTTAACCACTGTCAATGACATAGTTACTCCGGGGATCCTCTAACGCTTTCAGAGCTTTGCTGTATGAATTCAGATGGCTCATGAAGCACCTAGTTCACAATACTGCTCACAGGAGAAAGGAAACCAGCATTTAAATTTTCATTCATTTAATTTTTGGAAGGCAAACTGATTGGTGAGTAGTGGCAAATAAGCTTTTGGATCTGAAAAATGTCTCATGACTCTAAATACAATAGCTACATCAGTCAATAAAACATGGCTTAATATATAAAATAAATAAACATCAATATACAATATCACCTTAATCCATGTATTATTATTTAAGGGTTTTAAATTTCTCAAATACAGATGGAAGGAAAAATACATACCGGTATTTCTGTTTCAATATTTCCATTTCCAAAGATGTATCAGCATTTGGTGTTTCTTGTCTTCTTTCTTGGTTGTAAAACAAGTAACAAAATAAATTCTGTGGGATAAAACAAAATAATTACTCAAATCAAATTCAATTCAGAAGTTATTTCTTGAGCATGTGTCAAAATCCAACCAGGCTCACTAGCACAAATATTCATAAGGCACAACTATGGCCCTCAAAGAACCCAGTTTTCCATGAGAAACATACATGTAAAGACCTACAAAATTAAGTCATACATTAAAATATAACATTAACATTTAATGTTAAATATGTACAAATACATTAAAAATGTATGAGAAACATTAAAATATGCAAGTAAAATAGAAGGAGTAAAATGGGGTATGGGATTGTTTAGGAAGGGCCTTAATTGAATCACTTTATAAATTATCATGAAAAGTGCCTATCATGGGAGGTGGCATTCCATACAAAATTAGTTGTTAATTCTCTCAAGCTCCTCTGCACCATTATTCAACACAACTGAACCACGCAACAAAAGTTCACAGGGAGAAATTTCTGAATTGTCATTTTAATACATTTTGTTTTAATTTAGTATCTTCGAAACCACAGGTGAACTGGGGAGAGTCCAAGGGAGAGGAGAAATGACCAAGAATGAGATGATTCCAAGAGTCCAGGCAAGAGACGAGGCTACTTGCACAGGCGACCCGGTCAAATGCACTGAACATGGGGCTTGACTGGACTTGAGGGGACAGGGAGAGGGAGAGGACGTGCCAAGCGTGCCTCCTGGGTGTCTGGCTTGCATAGGCAAATGAATGGTGCTGACATCGGTTGCAACAAGGAACTTGGTGAAGGACTGGGACTTCTTCACTATTTTTCAGTAGGGGGTGTGAGCAGAGGGTGGGACATGGGAGCAGTGAAGACTGGTTTCAAACATGCTGGATTTGAGGCACCGTCAAGACACACAAGTGGAGATGTCAAGTAGGCAGCTGGGTATAGAGGCCTGGAACTCAAGGCTGAGCTCTAGGATAGAGAAATCAACTGCCGGGCACTCTGTGTTCAGGTAGTAACAGCAACCACACATATGCGTGCAATCAGACACAGAGACACTGTGGAGTTAGGATAAAGCCTAGACTGATGCTTAGGTTGATTTTTTTCATTTTATGACTACATAAGGGAAAATTAACCTGCAAAGAACTCATAAAAAATAATCACAGACATAGGGGAAGCCCAGGCGTGGTTAGGATTAGCACCAGTATTTCTGACTCTTCTTGTGGTCCCTTTTCCACTATAATGCAATGGCCTTGCTTAGTCTTTGATGGCTTTATATATTTCTATAGTGGCCATGCCCTGTGTGTGTGTGTGTATGTACATATGTGTTCTATATATACCCTTAGACACACAGATGCATATATATGCACCTATATCTACTCATAAATGATAGTGACATGTGATTAAGAAAAACAAATGAAGTACCCGCACTGTAAAAAAAGATACTGAAAGGGTATGGCTGGTCTGCCCGCCCATCTGCTCTCACAGGGCTGTGGCTGGCATTTAACGCAGATGCTATCGATGAGCCCCGGGGAAGGGCAAAGCAAATGCCTCCCTCTTCCTGCCTATCACTTACTCATGTCCTTTAAAAAATAAAACAAAAAACACACAACTATTTCTCTCCCACAGGCAGAGCAGACTCAAAGTCTGCAAAAGGGCTCCCTTAGGGATAACACAATGAATGAAGTCAAGCAGTAGCACCTTATTGATGGTATTTGTTACGTGTACTTACAAATAACCTCCCAGTAGATCTGGGTTTGTTGGGATAGACAATGGTGGATTTCTGATCCACTTTGCGTAGGAACCAGAGTGGCAGCTTCTTCTCCAAGCTGGTATGAAGTTCTACCTAAAGTGCATTTTGGATTTATTGATAAAATCATTAATTAGTATCTGGATTTCTTGTACTGCACAGGAGCAATCATTAGTTCAGCAAAATGAGAACTGATTCCTATGTCCTGACTTCTGCACAGCAGGTGGGCTGGCCAGGTGTCCTTAGCCCCAGGTCATAGTCACTGGCCCCTGCCCCTCATCTCACTCATTGACAAGACAAGGCCAGCAATCAGCAGTCCAGGGGCAAGATGTTTAAAGAAGGAATTCAATTTAAGCCAGCAGGTGTTTATTGTTCAGGGACTGCGAGTCCCTGAGATATAAAGAAGAAAAAGACAGTCATACTCTTGGGGTGTTACAATACTACAAAATGTGCACAACTGGGAAGTGTGCATGGTATGAATATATACGTATAGTTTATATATACAGACATGGATGTATAATGTATATGCACATGTACCTAGGGTAGGAGACAGGAAGAGTGCGTAACTGGTGGAAGGCAAAGGTAAGCAGTAAAAGAACTTGAACCAGCATGCCTAACAGGATTTTAGGTATTTTTCATGCTGCGCTATCAGGTGCAATTTGGTTTATCCATGACCTATGTTGAATATAATTTCTATTTTTTTGCAATATAATATTTTATCTCATTTAATGTTTTTACCTTGAGTTTATATTTAATTTTTCATATTTTCTACCTTTTTGTTTGTGTTTGCCAAATTTATCTGGTACTCTTTTGTGTGTGCCTGTTGTTTAGATATGTTTATTATAATTACCATGTAGTGAGATTTGCTTTCTAATATAAGACCATATACTTTTAAATACATGAGCATTTACATGATTTATAGTCACAAATGGTGAGAGGGTAAGAATTTTCCTGACCACACTGCTTAAAATTGTAGCTTCCATCACCCTCCCCTCCCCATGACACTCTCCCTGTCTGGCTTCCTTGCTATTTTTATAGCACTTACAACTACTTAGCACACCATATATTAGTTCTAGTTTCAAGAAAAGCTACATTTTATTGTATTTTATTAATAATATCAGTTAGTTGTTCTTTGATTTTCTATAATAATTTTCAAGATTCCTTTTTTCCCTTGGGTCTTTAGGGTAATACTCCTTTCCCTTTGCCATATATATATTAAGGTCACGTGTTATTACTCACTTATTCAAACTTGATTGGGAAGACTAACCCAAGCCCAGTGTTTGCCAACAGATAAAGTACATGGTGTAGCTTAACCTGTTCATGGTCTACATAGGAGCTGCCAGATTGCCTCTCTCAAATATGGTCCTGGCAGAGGTTGACTCCAAAACTCCAAGTCCAATGTGCGTTCAGTGGGACCCACTGGGTATGGCTCTACAGGCCTATGGTAGCATCTTTACCTTCTCTAACTGGTGGGGTTTCCATGTTGAAGGGCATGATGCACTCTGTGAATTTCTTTTCCTAATTTGCAGTGAGGCTATAAATGTTTATGGGGTGTCTACAGCTGCCAGCACTGTGCTGGACAGAAGCTATGCCAATGTACCCCAAACAGCTCTCAGTCCCTCAAAATACTCACAACTCCTGCCCCGAGGAACTGAAAGTTCCTGTACTGGACCTATCTCCCAGCATGTGCTATCCCAGGGACCTCTCGTTCTCCACACGTGCTCAAGACCACTCTGTGAGAGCACTAAGTGACGCTGTAAATGACCCTGTAAAATAAGTGACTCATCCCTTTTTGCTCCCAGTTCTGTTGTGGGCTCAGACATAGGTTTCAGGTTGGGTGCAGAGAGTTGCTTAAGAAACAACTCAGGGGAAACAGGAGAATGGTATCTCGGTTTTCTAGTTGATGCTGTTCTTGATCCAAAACAGGGAACAGGTAACATGGGGGTACTAGGCTTTGTGCTGTTTGGCTTTAGGCAGTGATATAAATACAATATAGGATCATAGGCTCATGCTTTTCAACTCAACTACACTGACATTATAGTTGTGTGGGCTTCCCCAACATATTCTATCTGGTGCTGTTGCTTATATTATTATTTTAAATTTATTTTCCCTGGTATTTTAAAGAGTTTTCAGGACAGTTATGAGGGACTGCTGACATCCCTGCCAAGAGTTTTATACAGCACTCTCCTTATCATCTGCCTGGAGTCCTAAACTCCACCCTTGTTATAGGAATAACCTGTCATTAGAGCTTCCTACCTCCAGTCTTTCCCCACTAAACCAAGATAATAGCAGATCATCTTAAATACCATTTTCATTTTATGAGGGCTGATAATAACTCTCCACTCACTAACAAAGCAACCTGAAGCATTTCATCATTTGCTGTCCTTTCTTTCAAAGCTACGGTCTTTCTTTGCTATTTTTCAATGAAACCCTCCATCATCTGGGGTAACCTTATCGCCCTCTAACACGAACCAACCATCCTTCCAGGCAAGGGGGCCTCGTGACAGCACCTTAGCCACTTCCCGTACTTGTGCTCTGGCCCTTTGCTCCTGCCGGGTCCCTCTTCCTGAAAAGTCTCTTTTAAATCCCAGTCATCTTTCAATGCTGACTTAGCCCACATCTTCTATGTAGCATTCCCTTAAATATTTTTGCATTTTTTTCTGTACCTAATAACAATTTAATTAATATGTTTTTGTTCCCTAAATGTTCCAAGCTTTCTGTACAATACACTGCTAAGGCACAGATCACAGAGTTTAGGAATAGTCCTAAGTTGATTTTTTTTTTATGAGCAAAAGCAGAGAGTTTTTGAAAACAAAGTACACTATTACAGAAAAAGGAAGTGTGGACTTATCCAGAAGCAAAGTCTCCACGTTGATTTTGATATTTCATTCTCTGAGTGTTTAGTTGGGGTGCTAAGTAGGCATATTTTACTCGATAAAATCAGGAACCACATCCATTTATTTCCTCTGGGTTCTCATGCCAAGTTGTACTGCATTTTACACATACCATGTACTGCAACATTGTTTTTGAACAAATAAATGCTAATGTGTAGATGAATGTGTAGCAGGAAAGAAAGAATTGTGACTTGAGACTAGAAAAAAAAAGTGAAGAGGAAACAAGAGTGAAGAGAAAGTTATATCTTTGCATGGATTTTTCTTTCTATTGAACAGACTGAAGTTTCTGAATGTATATAACTCAACTGGTCATCAGATATTCCTGAAGCATCAAATATTCCCAATCAAATTTGAAATTTAAAGACAATGCAGTTAAGAGCAAAGAAATAACTTTGTGTAGTATGATAGGAAACTACCTCACAAGATGCAATAGCCAAGGACTTATCCAGAAACCTTTGAGTCTAGCAAATTTTACATCAAATTGTCTAGAAAAATGAGAGATGTCCCAAGAGAATAAAACCTCATGGATGTAGTTAAAACTTCTATATCAAACATGCCATGGGGACCCTGTAATTCCCTACCCCAAATACCAGGGGGTCCTCTGAACAGCTGGTCTCTGACAGGACAGAACAGCTCACACCAGGGAGGTTCTTGGTCCAGCTACCTGGTTAGCCACATGTTGACATAAAAAAGAGCCTCAGGCAATTTCTCAATTTCTCTACTGAGATTGTTCTAGGACATTTTCTTCATCATCTTTCATCATAGCAGAATACCAGAGAACATGCAAACAGGATGTTGTTCCTCAGGATTGAGAAAATATCCATATTAAATAACTGTGTTCTCAGAAAATCAGCCATTCCTAAGTACAAATAATTATAATGGTGTCAGTTTTCGTAATTTTTCAACTTAACAGTATTTTAAACTTACAATGGCTTTATCAGGACACAACCTGTCATAAGTTGAAGAACATCCGCACTTACCTGCATAGCAATTCTCTTCAGTGATGCATGTTTCTGGACCTCAGCGATGTCGCCAACTGCCAAACCAATCTGAAGTATGTCACAAAATTTAATCATTACAGCTTAATGGCCCACCTAAAAATGCACTTAAGGTCTGTCTTAGTCCATCTAAGCTGCTATAATAAAATAACTAACACTAGGTAATTTGTAAATAGCATAAATCTATTGCTCATGATTCTGGAGGCCGGGAAGTCCAAAATCAAGGCACCAGCAGATTTTGCATCTGACAAGAGCACTCACAGATGGTGCCTTCTATGTGTTCTCACATGGCACAAAGTCAAAAAGGGCTAACAGCTCCCTTACACTTCCTTTCATAAAGGTGCTACTCCCATACATGAGGACTCTGCCTTCATGGCCTAATCACCTCCCAAAGGCCCCACTTCTATTACCATCTTTTTGGAAATGAGGTTTCTATATATACATTTTGGAACAGACATAAACATTCAAACCAAAGCAAGGTCTCTCTGGCTAAAGTGGGAGAGTGGGCATGCGATCTACTCACTAGTGGTGACTGCACAATGCTTTGCCTTATAGAAAACTGCAAAGCCTGTATACTTTGCAACAGTGATGGCCACATTGGTGGGTCCAATAATCTTAAATGTTATCATGAAAACTTAAGATACACAAATTAATCTTAAATGCCTTTTAAGATAAAAATATGTTATATTTGGAGAGGACAGGGGTGATCTGTTGTCAAATGCTATTGGGTTTAGCCACACAACATGGTTGGAAAATCCAAGAGTTTAGCAACTAAGGTAGAGACAAGAGTGATTTGACAACATGGAAAAGTTAAAACATTAAACTTAGGATTGAGAGATTTTATATCTTACATATGTTCATCAGAAAAAGGTACACTTTAGGGGTGAGAGAGGCTCTGGTGAGAAACCCATCTAGAGATCCATGGCTAGAAAGAATCAGGTGAGGGGAAACTATTAGCTCAGTTCTCCTCAATCTCATGAAATTAGCTCATTTAACTCACCCTTTCATTTATTTTTGAGGCACTTTTAGTCCCTGCCTATGCTGAGCTAGCATCCTGCATGCTGCATCAGGGAGGAAAAGCCAGTGCCTGCTCTCACGGCACTCAAAGATGAGTAGACTCCACTAGAGAAGGGCTCTCCACTGTATGCCCAGTGCTTACACAGTGCAGGGCACATAGTAGGCATACAAAATATTCATTGAATGATTGAACAGTGGAAGAGTATATCCTAGGGCTTATAAACTAGCACTGAGAGCCATATATAGTCAGCAAATAGGTTTTACTGGGCAGGATAATGTCGCTTGGTTTTTAATTTGCAAGCCCTTACTTAGATAGGTGTTCTCTCCAATTAGAGCAGCCCCCATCCCAACTAATCATCTCACACCTGATGCTTCACACATTTAAGATATTTCCTGGGCTCTGAAGATACGATATCTGGGCTTGTGAGCCACAGAACAGATCAATTAATGCTTAGTAGTATGTAACATTTATTGGATGCTTATCACATGCCAAGCACTGTAATTATTAGCTCATTTAATCTTCACAGTAACCTAGGAAGTAGGTTTCATTATTATTATCTTTCTCTGATTTGTGTCCTCAAAACTGTGACAATACAAGAAAAGGGAACCCGGTTTAGACTAAGGTAGTAGGGGTGGGGATTGGTGAAGGAAGGCTGCCCAGAAGAGAGGATGCTTGAGCTGAGTTTTGAAAGCTTAGTAAGAGTCAACCCATCGTGGAGTTAACCCATAGTGGGAGGATTTTCCAGGCAAAAGGAACAGTCTGC
>CAUYRT010070441.1:0-11508 GCA_963574885.1 Lepilemur ruficaudatus | reverse complement strand
CATTCAATTTCTTATATTTGGTATCTGGTTCATTTCAGAGCAACTAATACTAAGAGTTATCTCTGCTCCTTACTTAACATTTAGGGAATCAATCCCAAAACAAATAGAGGAGGTACCAGTAGGCTTTATAATTTTTTTTTTTCTTTTTGAGACAGAGTCTCACTCTGTTGCCCAGGCTAGAGTGCCGTGGTGTCAGCCTAGCTCATAGCAACCTCAAACTCCTGGGCTCAAGTGATCCTCCTGCCTCAGCCTCTGGAGTAGCTGGGACTACAGGAGTGCACCACCACGTCTGGCTAATTTTTTCTATTTTTTTTTTTAATTTTTATTTCAGCATATTATGGGAATATAAACGTTTGGGTTACGTATATTGCCCTTGCTCCCCTAGCCCCCGCGAGTCACAGCTTCAAGCGTGTCCATTCCCCAGATGGTGCACATCACACTCATTATGTAGAGACGGGTTCTTACTCTCACTTAGGCTGGTCTTGAACTCCTGGCCGCAAGCGATCCTCCCGCCTCAGCCTCCCAGAGTGCTAGGATTACAGGCATGAGCCACCCCACCGTACCTGGCCAGAAGGCTTCATAATCCTTAACCTTTTTTTTTTGTTTGAGACAGAGTCTCACTCTGTTGCCCGGGCTGTAGAGTGCCGTAGCATCAGCCTAGCTCACAGCAACCTCAAACTCCTGGACTCATGCGATCCTTCTGCCTCAGCCTCCCGAGTAGCTGGGACTACAGGCATGCGCCACCATGCCTGGCTAATTTTTTACATATATTTTTAGTTGTCCAATTAATTTCTTTCTATTTATAGTAGAGACGGGGTCTCGCTCTTGCTCGGGCTGGTCTTGAACTCCTGACCTTGAGCTATCCACCCACCTTGGCCTCCCAGAGTGTTGGGATTACAGGCGTGAGCCACCGCGCTCGGCCAATCCTTAACCTTTTTATTTCCTCACTTGCACCATTCTTCCTTATTCAAACTAATTATTCTGTAGAAGGACCTCTTTCCCTTGATGGTATAACTATCCCATTCCACCATCACTACTCAGAAACTACTATTCAGAGACATTGTTGATTCTGCCTCTTTTTTGTTTTGTTTTTAAATCCAATTAATGTCTTTATAGTTTAAATTTTAAATTATCCTTCTCACCTATGACCTCCTTCATGTTTTTATGCCCATGAGAAGCTTTTGTAATAATACAAACCAGCTGTATATCCTGCATGAAAAATTGCAATTAGTTGCCCCTGTGCCCCCAATACATTCTGCATTCTGCTCAAAATAAACCTTATTAAAATAGCTGATGATATGTTTTCTAGGGCCAATTAGATTACAGTAGAATTTAGTACAATTCCTTAATCAAATATTCAATTCTTATTATGCTATGATTGCAACCAACATTTCTGGAGGTGATCCTTGCTCTTCTCCTTGACATGAACAACCCTAAAATAAAAATAGAAAACTCTAAATTCACCAAACCTTCCTCCTTTTTAATTTTTCTTATATTATTTCATTTGTATTTCAGAGAAAAAGTTATAGCCCTAAAGACATATATTAGAAATAAGAAAATTCCACATTTTAGTAATATAAGCAGCTCTCTTAAAAAGCTAGAAAAATAACAGGAAATTAATCCTAAAGAGGGTAGGAGAAATGATAAAGATAGGAAGAGGAATCAATGAAATCGAAAACAAATGTACAATGGAGAAAGTCAACAAAGCTAAAAGCTACTCTATTAAAATGTTTCATAGAATTGACAACACTGTGATAAAATTGATAATATGACTAAAATATATGTAATTTTTACATGTAATAATTTATATATATCATATATAATTTAAGTGGATAAAAAGACAGTGACTTGAAAGACCCTATAGATATTATAAAGATAATAAAAGGATAATAAACCATATTGAAGGCAATAAGACATTATGCATAATTTTATGAAAAAATATATATACACACACCGAAAGTGGCAGAAGTTGACATAAAATTTGAGTAGGTTTATATCTATTAAAGAAATTAAAAATCCAAAAAGTCATTTTCTCAAAAAAAATGAAGTTCCTATGATTTTATTAGTGAATTTTTCTAAATAGTTACAGGCAAAACAAAATACTATTTTAACAACAATTCTTCTTAAGAATAGAAAATACAAAGCTATATTGAGAGGAACTAAGGAAGTCTTCTCTATTTACAAATTCAATATTTTTGCATTCATATTTTCAGCAGGTTTTAAAATTGAAAATTGATGAGTTGATTTTAGAATATATGTGGAAATGAAAAGGGCTAAAAAAAGCCAAGTTATTTATATTAGTTTTCTATTGCCACATAACAGTTACCACGGATTTAGTGGCTTAAAACAATATCGATTTATTATCTCACAGTTTCTGTAGATCAGAAGTCTAGTTCAGGTGGGTTCCCTGCCCAGAGTCTCATAGGCTGAATTCAGGGTTTCAGCCAGGCTACATGCTTATCCAGAAGACTGATCAGGGGAGAATCCATTTCCAGACTCAATCAGGTTATATTGGCAGAAGTCAGTTCCTTGTAGTAGCTGTGAGAGTGAGGTCCCTATTGTCTTGCTGGCTGTTAGCTAGGGACAGCTCTCACTGCCTAGATGCTGCTGTCATGCCCTAGCCATGTGACCATGTCACAACATGGCTGCTAACTTTTTCAAAGCCAGTAGGAGAATCTTTCCCAGTTTGCTATAGGATAGTCTTACATAATGTAATGCAATCAAGGGAGGGACAATCCCACCACTTACTCTGTAGAACATAAACTAATCAAAAGAATGATTATCCCATCAAATCCACCTGTCCTGCCTACACTCAGGGAGGTGGGGGCGGGGCTATGAAGGATGTCTATACCAGCGATTGGGAAACTTGGGGACCATCTTAAAATTCTGTCAGCTGCAATATTCTCTAGGAATAAAAACTAAATTGCGGACCTACACTGCCAACATAAAGGTTATAAAGATAATTAATAATATGTATTGGTTCAAGGATAGACAAATATAGTGATAGAAGAAATTCAAGAGATAGGAAACAGATCCCCACTCATAGAACTGCTATTTGGTTTAAAGATGACAACATGGGACCCCCACAATATCCTGAAATAAGAAAAAAAGATGACAACACAGCAGAGTGAAGAAATGATGGTACTTTCAATATAGAGTGTTATGCCAATTGGATAGTTGCCTTGGGAAAAAAATAAAAACAAATCTTTACCTCTTACTTCGTCATATCATATGCAAAAAATTAATTGCAGTTTATTGGATGTCTAAGTGTGAAAATTAAAACAATATATATAGAAGATAACATATGGATGTTAGGTTAAACAAAGATATTTTGTAGAGCAAACAAAAAGCATTGATTTTAAAATTGATAAATTTGTCTACCTTATATTAATAATTTATTTTTGTCAAAGATATCATTAGAAAGTAAAAATACCATGCACAAATTAGGAGAAGATATTCCAATATATCTGACAATATTTATACATAATATATCAAGGACTTCAAATCACTAAGAAAACATGGATATCTCCATTTTAAGAAAATGGGTAGCAGATTTTTGAAGTATAACAAAAAATGTAGCCAATAGACATGAAAACCTGTTCAACTTAATTAATAGTAACATGCTTAACCTAATTATTTGTAACCCGTGATGTTATACCACCACACATACACAAGAATAGCTAAAAAACAAAACCAAAAGCAATAACAAAAACCTGACAATTCAAAGTTCTAAACAGTATGTAGAGTAATTGGACATCTCATCCATCACTGTTAGCAATGTAATTTGGTAAACTCACTCTGGTGAAAAGCATGATTGTGTCTACAAAAGCTGGTCATATTCATAGTCTATTGCTTATTCATACTACTTTTAGGAATTTCCTCTTACATACGCATCAAAAGATACCAAAGAAGAGAAGATTTATATCAACCCAGTTGCATTAGTCCCAATTTAGAAAGAACCCAATTTATCAACAGTAGAATGGATAAATAAATTATGGTATATTTTGATACATAATGAAATGCTAAAGAGCAGTGAGAATGCCTAAACTGCAAGAAGGATGAATCTCATAGATACTGAGCCAGAGAAATCATGTCCAAGAGTGCATTACTCTATGATTCAGTTTATATAAATTATAAAAAAAGGAACATCTAATTAATTGTGATAGAATTCAGGATAGAAATTACTCTTGGCAATGGAGGAAAAGAAACTTTGGAGAGCCATATGAGAGCTTCTGTGTGCTGAGAGGTCTGCTTCACGTTTCCAAGAATATGTGCAGGTTGTAAAAGTTTATTAAACTGTGCTTTTGTGATCTGTGCACTTCTCTGTATATATGATACATTTCAATTTGCATTATATTTAAAAACATAATCTTCAACTTTGTAGGGTATGGTTTAAATAATGTAACTTTTTGCATTAAATTTGCATATGCTTTGGAAGTCTATGTTTAATAGTAATATTTATGATAATTCATCTGCTAATGCATTTTATTGGTACCTCACATACTGAAATCAAGGTTTTTGCTGCTATAAATAGACTGAGAGTCGAGACTGGAGGTAGACTAGAGAGTACATGATGTAACTACAAATCATTCAGTTTAAATTGTGACAGTGAGAGGCTTCTTGTCAGCCTGAACCTTGATGCTGATAGTAATTTCAAGCAATTTACCCCCAGTTTTCACCAGTGCACTGTCCTTGTGTTCTCACAGGTATTATAATACATTTATTTTATTCTTTTTCCACCAAGATGAAGGCAATGTATGCTTGAAAAACATGCCATGTCAATTTGTGTAATGCTTTATAACTTTCACATTGACTACATGCCAATTTAATTTAAATTAAATTTTAAAGTTAAAAAGTTGGGTTTAAGATTTTTGTAATTCTGATTTAGTTTGTCCATCAAGCAAATACATCTCTAATCAAGGAAGCTATCAGTTTGTGGCTTTGCATAAAATGCCCATAAAGCAATTCTAACCTGGGTTATAGCATTTTGGAAGTATTGATTTCTATTCTGTACTAGTCTGACAGCTAAGAGATTAGGGAAAAGTATTTATTTCATTTCCAAAACACATTCCTAGTTCATTTATGCTTATTTCTGATAATTGGTGACAAGTAAACTTTGTACTTCAATTACCTCATTTTAAGAAATGTTTTCTTTGCTTCTAGGAATAAAAAGTTCTCTATGGGTTATAGAATTTACAGAGTTCACAAGTCATCCATAATAATTCAGAGGAATTTGGAAAAACAGGGAGCAATCTATATAAGTAGAAAGAGAAGACAATGCTGCTATTGTTTTTTATTTCTATTCTGAGTTTAGAGACATAACATTTTAAGAATTCATAAAACCAGTCTAATAAGTTGTAATCAGTATTTTTTGAAAATTAGACGAATAGAAATTATGAAATACATCACATGTAGTAAGATTAAGGATTTTTATGGGAAAATTTTTTTCTTTCACACTTACACACAGACATATATGCACATATTTGTGTACTTTGCTGCTCTTTGAATATAAGTCTTACTGGGTTTCCTTATCTAAAAGTCTTAAAAGTACTGCATTACTGGCATAGTAAATAGCATATATGAAATACAGAAACATAAGCCAAGATGCCATATTCAAGTAACTATAATTAATTTGATTTGTCTGGATTATAGAATATGTTGTGTTAGGGAAATAAAGGAACAGAAGATTCAGGTAGAAGCCCCCATGATACAGTGTTTTAAATGCTTTATAATGAATTTATGCTTTTTAAATTAGTTTTTATCAGCAGGATATGATGCTTCTCCTTCAATAATATAGGCTACCCTTTTCTTCAATTACACATAAAAGTTAAATTTTAACAATATGGTGAAGTTAAGAGGAAATGGTCTTGGTTATTGTTTATGTCTTATTCTAGGAATTCGGGGATTTCAGGGCAAGGTGATGAGAGTAATATGTTTTTAAGCCTGAGTTCTCAGTGGGAAAGGGTGTTATATGCCAGAGACAACTGATACCTGTCAAACAGAATGAGACAGACATGAACAGTTGGGGTGGGGAGCACAGTCTTAAGCTCCAAAGCAGTTTACCTGAAGTGGAAGCTTCAGGATGGTTTAGTAGCACATGAGCATTGCTAATGAGAATGAGTGACTTGGGTTGGTCTATATGTGCCATGTCTGTTTGCTTTTGATCCAGTCTCTGGAAGAATTTGAAACAAAAATATTAGAGAATGAAGTTTATATAAAGTAAAAAAAAAAATCAAGTGTTATATAAGAGGTTGTAGGAAACTAATAGGCCTCTACTTTTATGCTATTAAATAAATTTTAAATACATTTTAGCTTGATAGGAAGACGACTGTAATTATTGAATGAAAAGTAGGATCTTTAATAACAGTTTGTTGGTGAGCGATGCACACTACCGGGGGGATGGACGCACTTGAAGCTCTGACTCAGGTGGGGCAAAGGCAATATTTGTCACCTAAACATTTGAACCCCCGTAACATGCTGAAATAAAAAAAAGGGATCTTGACAAAATTTTCATGTCTGCACTGAGCAGATATGCAAGTCAAGGATAACTGAAAGAGTTGCCTTGTGAAGCAGCAACAAAAATAGCACCTAAGGCCAGAAGGGACAAAGTGACACTGGGTGTCCCTGGCCATAGGCACAAGACAGCAGAGAGAAAGGGGCCAGGGAAGCTCACAGAAATGTGACCAATATTCATTCATTTATTTACCAATCACTTTTGACACACAGGATAATTAAGTGATGTATTTATCTCAATATTTTTAATGTTAGTTAAACCTTTATCCAGGAGAATCTTCAAAATTGTTTTGTTTTTTAATTACTGCTGTTCAGCATCTGTCTAAATGTAATTAATAAAGCACATTGTCATTAAATATCTAATCAAATCCTCTGCACTGCAGTACAAAATTTATTCCCTCATGGAAAATTTCTATCTTGAAAATCATTCCATTCATTCACTTAGAGATTTTACTGCATTGCATTAAGCCTAACCTAAACCATTCTATTCTATTCATTTGAATTAAGCTTTGCCTTTCACATGTCAGTGTGTCCCTTTAAATTTTCATTGTGTTGATAAGGATTACTTATATGAAGAAGTGAAATTCCTGCATTTATGTCTAAGGGCAGCAGTCTCTTATGCACAATTACCAAATCAACCTTGAGCAAGCCAGCTGGCATACTCTGTAGACATAAGGAGATATTATTATAACATCTCAATTTGGTTATATTTCTGTTTGATATGGGCTAGAGACATTGTAAAAGTATTCTAGGTATATGTGTGTATATCTATATCTATATATACGTAAATACCCATAAAAACAAATTTAAGTACATCTTAGCTTGATAGGAAGAATATTGTAACTATTAAATCAAGAGACAAGACCTTGACAAAAATTTTCATGTCTATGCTGAGCAGATATGCAAAGTCAAGGATGATTGAAAGAGTTCCCTTATGAGGTAACAACAGAAATAAGATCTAAGGCCAGGAGAAGAGATGAAGTGACTATCTATTATCTAAGTTACACATTTTTATTAATGTCATATTTACAATCATTTCATAGATTGACACAAAACAAAAACCAGGACCTTTATTATTTGATAGGTACATATACATTTTCCCTGAATATTAAAACAGAAATTTCCTTGGCTTATGTTACATATTTTTAATTCATTTATGGTGCTCATTTCATGCTGGACGATAGGGAACATATTTAGATTAATTTACTCTATCATCCTCTTTAGTTGAGACCTCATTTTTTTCTATTTTTGGTCTCTCATTTGAATACCTATATTCTCACTATAAATATAAATTAATCACAAATGCTTAAGCTGCTTATTCTCCATCTGTAACTTTATAGACATACATATAAGTGAGCAATATTTAATGTGTATATGTACTTTTAAGGACATATATATTTATTTAATTTACATATAGTACTGCAATTTGCTTTTTCATCCAGCAATTTTTATTGGCAATCTAGTGGACTAAAGAAGAGAGGGAACAGCAAGAGCTATTTGAGTGTGACTTGAAGGTTCAACCTTCTCCCATTTTCTCTGATAACTTTTGGAAAACTTGTGAGACATTATTAACAGCTCCTTGCAAAAATAAAAATAAAAAGGCAAGCCAGTTCTTGGCAATGTGACTTTGCTGGTTATCACATAAAAAAGTGGGATTTGCCTCTTAATCCATTAAATAAAACTTTGACCATGTTACTTGCTTTGGCTAATTGGATTCTAACACATTTGACATAAGAAGGGGTTTGAAAAGTGCTAGTACTTTGGACATTGGCTTCTCTTGCAGCTTTTGGAACTCAGACGCTATAGGAAGAATCCTGAGTTAGTTTGCTAGGTATTGAAAATATGGCCTACTTGCTTTTGTCACTGTAGCTGAACATCAGACATCTGAGTGAGGCCATCCAGAACCAATCACCCTCCAGCTGATCCCATCCCAAATTGCCAACGTGGAGTGCCAGGAGATAAAGGACTGTAGTTTCAAGACATCAAGTTTTGCATAGGTATACTGTGCAGCAAAAACCAACCAATACAGATCCAAAACTTATCTCTACCATTTTTCTTTCTCTCTGTGATGTCAGGATTTATTTTTAGCACATTGTATGAATTTTTATTTTTTTTAAATTTTATAACTATTTTTAATAGCCGTCCATAGACAGAAATGACTTCTTTAAGCGCCATTTTAATTTCAGATGAGTAAGCTTGAACTTAAACATCTCTTTCTTGCTAGGAGCCAAAAAAACAAACAAAAAAAATCAGCAAATCATAGTATCTAAATATCTAGCCCAAGTCCTAAGATGAAATGTGCGGTGTTTGATCTGTCTTCGGACTAATAAGTAAATAATTAAGACCTTGCAGATGTTTGCTGGGAATATGAGAAAAAAATAATATGAAGTAGAAAGGGATAAAAATACATAGAGAAAAACAGAAGGAAAACTTGAGGGAAAGAGGGAAGGGTGAAGAATGGGAGATAGAGAAAAAGAAAGACAAGAGAAGAAAACTATTGAGCAAGTGCATCTGACTTCTTAGTTATATAAGCTTTCTTAGTTCACTCAGGTTGCTAAAACGAAATGCCAAAGACTGGGTAATTTACAAACAATACCATATTATTTCTCATGGTTCTAGAGACTTGGAAGTCTGAGATTAAGGAACTGATAGGTTCAGTGTCTACTGAAGGCTGCTCTCTGTTTCCAAGATGGTGCCTTCACATGGCAGAAGGGCAAAAGGGAGGAATGTGGCAACCCCAAAGGCAAAAGAGATGGAAGGACCAGGCAGCTTTCTCAAATCTCTTTTGAAGAGCATTAATCCCATTCAGGAGGGCAGAGCCCTCATGCTCTAATCACCCCCCACAGGCCACACCAATTAATACCATCACCTGGGGTTTAAATTTCAATATATGAATTTTGGAGAGACACATACATTCACCATAGCATAAGTCAATGCATTTTCTTATTTTGCTTATGAAGTTTGAAATAAACTTCTCTCACAGGACTCTAAAAACATAAAGTAGAAAATTGGTACTTAGATGTGGGTGTTTAAATTGATAGACAGGAAATAACATTTATGCAAATAACAATTACTTCATATCTATCTATAAACATGTATACCCCTTAACATTGGTCAATTCTACTTTAATTATATTTGTTTAATTAAATATTTTAAAACTTAGTTAAAATTTATTTATTTTTATTTAATAATAAAAACAAAGATTATATTTTTCTCTGAGTATAGTTTTGGGGAATAAGCTTTGGCAGATTTTGCTCATATTATATCCCTAAAAACTGCAATTTAAAATTGGATTTATGCTTTTAATTTGAATCTTAGTTAATGTAGTATCATAGTTTCTTGTTTAATAAAAAATCATTAAATATTACATATTTTTCTCTGAGAGTGCAGTGTTGGAAAAATTCTATGAAATTTGATTTTGTTCTCATTATTGTTTATCTTTAAAAATTCTGGAAAGTTTGGATTTACTCATTGATCCAGACATTACCAGACATTACATGGATTTTTCCCCTAAATGATCTTTTTCTTTTATTTGTTTATATTTTTTATTTTTGCTGCCTGCATATTTTATTTTTTAAATTAGTCAATTTTATGTAAATATTCTACATACACAGTAAAGTTAACTCTGTTCTTAGAGACAAATTTTCATATATTTATATTTAATAAAGCAAACATTACTCATATGACAAACTCTTAGTAATTTTTTCTGCTTAAAGTACTAAAAATGCATGTTATCATCACCAATATTACTACACAACTGTACTTTTCCCTGTATTTTTGTTGTCTATTTATGTATGACTGTAGAAGAGTTATGCATTGATCAATTGATAGATTTAGTGATTTATTTTTAAAGCGTAATGGTTTCCAAAAATTATAATTTCATTGTAAGCTAACCACTTCATAGGATTTTTCACTTGAATTCAGGTATTGATACTGCAATTTTTGTTTTTTTTTATTTAATGTCTCATAGAATTTATTAGCTATTCTCTAACTTTTAACATTACAAATTCACTTTGTTTTAAAACTGTGTCTGTGTATCTGCGCACATGCATTTGCACACATTTTTTTTTAGAAATTGTAGAGTGTATATGTGTTTTCTTTTTAAGAAACCATAGAGGTCACTTTTATTACTGCACCTAAGAATTTATTTTTAATGGTTACTATCACCCTTGTACATTTATTTTTCATAATTGTATCATAAAAAAACTTCAAACAAGAATCGCTAGTAGATGATGCTTACTATTAGGTTGATGCAAAAGTAATTGCGGTTATAGCGTTGTTGAAATTTGCCCTTTAATATTGGAATACATTCTTAAATAAATGTAGTTACATTATACATCATTTTAATGCACATTTCTCACTGTGTATTTTTTTGCTAATGACTTATTACTTGCTATTTATTTTATATTTATTTTAGACTATGGAAATGATGTTAGACAGAAAGCAGATTCGAGCGATTTTCTTATTCAAGTTCAAAATGGGTCATAAAGCAGCGGAGACAACTCACAACAGCAACAACACATTTGGCCCAAGTACTACTAACGAATGTACGCTGCAGTGGTCGTTCAAGAAGTTTGGGAAAGGCCAAGGTTCTCCCCCGACACCTAGGGCCCACTGAAGCAGTTGCCTGAGGCTTCCCAAGTGGGGTCTCTGGTATCTGAGGCTTCCTCACGGGGAAGGAGGCATGCCCAGCCCCCAGTCACAGGGTTTGACACAGAGGAGCACCTGTTCCCTCAGTGGCCTGGCAGGGGTGATGCTAAGGTTCCTGCTGGATGGCTGGGTCCAGAGTGGACCCGGCTCCATGCATCAGAGCGATTATAATGTCATCAGTTACAGAATCAAATGCAGCAGCAAAAGTGACCTAAAGGTGGAATTTGTAATTAGAAAAAAAGCAGAGTGTAAAATTTTGGAAAATTCGCAGCCTAGCCATGTGATAGAGAAGGAAAGAGCATTTTCAGGCAAGGAATCCACAGGTGCAGCTGAGCCATTACTCGC
>CAUYRT010070439.1:0-10821 GCA_963574885.1 Lepilemur ruficaudatus | reverse complement strand
AGACCTGGAAAGAGAGCAGGTGTTTCCATGTGCTTGGCTGTTTGAGTGGATGTTCATCTCTCTAATGATTGCAGTCAGCCCTCTGTATCCATGGGTCCTGCATCCGTGGATTCAACCAACTGTGGATCCAAAACTGGGGGGAAAAATTCACAAAGTTCCAAAAAGCAAAACTTGAATTTGCCGCACACCGAGTACTGCACTGACAAGAATGAAGGGAGGTGTGGGCATTGTGTTAGGTATCGTAAGTAGTCTAGAGATGACTCAAAGCATATGGGAGGATGTGCACAGGTTACATACTGTGCCAATTTATATCAGGGCCTTGAGCATCCTCGGATTTTGGTATCCGCAGGGGGTCCTGGAACCAATCTCCCATGGATACGGAGGGATGACTCTATATAAAATTCCATTTCTTCTGCAAGTGTGAACTACCAAAGGTGCAGAAAAAGAAGATAAACAACTTGCCCTAGAGCCACAGACCCAAGAAGGAAAAAGAAACCGTTGTTTATCAACCATCTACTGTAGGGCAAGCATTCTACTTTGTAAACATTATCTCAGTTAATCTTTATTACCATCCCAAGGAGATAGGAACAGCCATTGTTGTCACTTGACAGGTAAGGAAACTGAGGCTCAAGGTTCACAGTATCACCCAAGATCCATAGCTAGTGAGTGTCCTGGGCAGGATCTGAAATCGGACCCCAGCATATGCCCTCTGTGTGGCATGGCAAGGCAATGGCAGGCCTGCAACCTCTGCTTGCACTGCCCTTACCATACTTAAAGGTGGCGTTTTTGCAAACATTGATCAAGTGCGTCCCAATCACCTAGGGCTCTTGTAAAAATGCAATTCTTATTTGGGTAGGGAAGAGGATTCTGCATTTCTAATGAGCTCCCAGGTGACATCAAAAGTGCTGGTTGGGGGAACACACGTTGTTTTCCCAGTATTCTAGTCCAAAAGATAGTCTTATTCTATTTTTTTAAGTTGTTAGGTCCTAATAACTAACTTAAGCATTTATGTTCTAATAATCTTGCAGCCGTTTGAAAATATATAAATACAGATAGATAGAAAACAATAATATTTTTATTTTTTCTCAAATTATCAACTTACTAACTAATGGGATATGCACATTCTTGGGCTCTGACCAACTACTTCAACCTTGGAATCAGATTGGACACCACTGTGCTGATTTCCTGTTCCACATTGATTTTTTGTGATATTTGCTCTTGCGTATGGGAATAGCTGAAAACCCAGCTTTGTAAAGATATCACTTCATAAAAAGGAACTTTGTGCATAAAATGGGGAACTAACTGGAACTAGCAGCAGTTCACGTGGGGTCTGATAGGTAGCCCTCAGAAACCCCTGCTGTATTTCTCTTAGAAATTTAAAATATCCTGTGGCACCCCAGGGCTCCTAGGGGCACAGATTGGGAATGGTGGCTTTAACATACATTGACTTGTATTCAAGAACAGCAGTGAGGACAAGTGGACAGAGCTTTGGACCACGAGCCCAGAGACTTTTTCACTGAATTCTGTGTGACCTCACAGGTTGCCTACATTTGGGGGGCATTTTCCAGCTAGAGGGGGGTCATATTAACTAATCGTCAAGACAATTCATATACAAAATCTATGATTCTAATGTTCTGTAAACATGTCTCAGCTCCCCCATGAGATTAAGTTCTTTGAGGGCAGGGGCTGTGTCTTATCAGCATCCTACCCTGTGGTGCCTTCCCCATAGTGGTTGCTCAGTAAAACCTGTGCAATAAATACCTTTTGAAAACATCTTAGTCAAGTTTTGGCAGCAGGGGAGAGGTTGTTTGTATTATTTCTTTAATATTAAAAGCATTTTTATGTGTGAAAGAAGCATTTTAATGACCAGCGTTTTAGTTATAAGTTAAAAAATAAATAAGAGTACCTAGTGGAGACATTTGTAACGTTGAATCCCAGAAAGGCAAGAATATACATGGCAATGGCTGAGGAGTCAGAGGCACAGGCTTGGATTCCACTCACAGGATGACTGCTACTACTCCAGAGAACTTGGGCAAGTCACTTGCTTCTCCGAACCTCGGTCTCTTTATCAACTTAATGGTAGCATAGTAGCTGCTCACTGCCTATGGGGCAAATGGGAGACATTTGTGATGTTGAATGTGAAAACGCTTTGTGAGTGAGGAATCCCTGTCGCTACCTCTTCTTCTCACCGTCCCCTCCACACAGAGTTGATGCACTGCGTGCGACATCTCCAGCAAGTGACATTAACCTCCAAAAGCCACCCCCAATGAGTGGAGATTCCTCCTTGGTGCTACTACCACTGTAATCATGGGGCTCAGATGTTATCCAGGTAATTGGAAAGGAGCCATTAGGAGAAGACAAGGAGACACTCAATCCCTGTCCACTTGAGAGATAAAAAAATTAGGCATCGTAAGTCAATTTATCTCATAAATATTTATGTGTCCTTTGGGGCAGAACCTTTCACCCTGACTCGGGGAACAAAAGAAAACAGACCTTGGTCGAATGCCCACTGTTGTTGCTCTTTCCTTGGGACAACCCTATGGGATGACTTTGCCTTAGGAATGCAAATTCTAAGCTCAGAGCCTGACATTTTCCCCTAAAATGTTAGGAACACCTTCCAATCCCACCTTAATATAGGGATGAATTGCCTTTCCCACTCGCCTAACTTAGCACTCCTTCCTTCTTCGAGTTGCTGAAACTCAGAGCTCTACCAGCCCTGTCTTTTGAAGAATGAGATCCAAGAATGTCTGTCAATTAATCCCCAAGGTCCACCTTGGGTTACAGTTTACCATTATTGATTCTAGCCCTATTAGCTGTTAAGCATAAAATAGGCCAAACACAAGTCATGGGGATTAAGATTTAAGTGTGTCAGTGTATTAGGGTTCTTCAGGGAAACAGAACCAATAATACACATACAGGCGGGGGGGAAGAGAGAGAGAGATTGATTTATTCTTTTATAATATTTTAAGGATTTGGCTTTTGTGATTGTGAGATCTGGCGAGTCTGAAATCCCAGGGTAGGCTGGAAACTCAGCCATGGTTTCTATGCTGCAGTCTTGGGCCAAATTTCTTCTTCAGGAAACCTCAGTCTTTGGTCTTAAGGCCTTCCGGTGACTGGATGAGACCCACCCACAGGACACTTTACTCAGAGTCTATAAATATTTCTCACTTCTGAAAAATACCTTCATGGCAACATCTAGGCTTGACCAAACAATGGGGCACCATACCCCAGCCACGCCTCACAGTTTGCATCCAAAAATGACAGAAGCCCTCAAAAAGAGCCTATAATGAGTTATTATCATAATTCAACTGGGACTACCAGAAGTTGAGTAAAACTGAGTGGCAGGGAGGGTTTGGGAAGGAGGAGCTTCCCCAGGCAAGTGTCTAAGGAAAATGAAGGACTGAAGTTCCTCCCCCAGGCCTCGTGTCTGGGCTGGCTGGCCCCGCACGACGACTGGGGACATCTGAGTGGGTGTGGGCACGTCTGAAGGCAGGGACTCACCAGGAGGTGATCAATCTTTGGGTGGACGTACCCTGTTCATCAGCTTTTCTGCCTCCACCGGGGCGAGCCCCTTCTGAGTACACACTCAGAGTTGGAGGAGGTGATAGAGCTCTGGGAAGATAAACAATGTGGAAGCAGCCACTTGGGGAAAGGAATGCCTTCCCTCCTCCGCTCCCCTCTCCCTCTGCCACAGTATGGGCCACATCGGCCCGACAGCAAGAGATTAACTTGGAGGAAGGTTCGCACCAGACCTGGACGCTTGGGGGAAAGGTATTTATTCCGCCTGCTGATTGAAGAGTGCCAACCCTCTTCGCTCCCCACATGTTGAACTTGGTGGTGTTAGGGGGTGATGTCTCACCAGTGGTTGGGTGGGGCTCCTGGGAAGAGCTAAACGACCAGCCAGTTAGTCCTTAGTGCTCCGTTCCCTTCCTTGTGGGCCCTGCTACCTCCTGTGAGCTCGGGGGTTGTGGTTCCCGATTTCCCTGCCTGCCTCCCTCAGGCTTTGATCCCCAAATCCCCTCCCCTCCTCACCCCCCCTCCCACTGCCGTGAGCTTCTGAACACAGATCACGCAGGAATACAGCCAAGGCTTCCCCTGATTGGGTGAGGAAGGCCGACCCTCCGTGGTTTGCCCACCTGTACTTTCCTGTAATAGTTTGACTCCTCCTATTCTTCTTGCATTTTCTGATCTAGTAGGTCGCTTTTCTGACTGCCAGGCTGTTTTAGGTCTCCGTTATTTGTTGCTTCCTTTCCTCTTTTGCTCACCCTTCAAACCTTTCCATCTCATGCTTAAGTTTTTCTGGCCCACTTGCTTCCCTCCAAGCGGAGTAGGCCTGACCGTCTCGTGTGCGATCCCTGTTCCTCCGGTGCGTGTCCGATATTGCATTTGTTGCAGGGGCTCGCACTGATTCATTCACATAAACGTCTTCCCCGGCTCGCTGAGGACAGAAATGATTCCGTCTCTATACCTGAAGTACCTAATAAGGTGCTTGGCACAGAGTAGGCGTTCACTCTCCAGCTGGAAACATTTAAAAAGAGTATTTAAAATTTAAAAAGTGGATACTTACTTAGCTGAGTTGACCTGGAAGCCCGGTTTTTCTTTCCTATACTGCACGGGGCAATTCTGGCATGAATGCGATCACAGACCGAAACAAACCCTTCGGTTCAGTCCGCAGCTTGGAGGTTAGGGAGGCTGAGGTGTGATGGAAGGGTGGCTGGAGTGACACTGTGGGGGAATGAGGGGCCCTGAGGTGGCCCCCGGAAGCCTGGCAAAGCACAAGTGAGGCAGAGGAAGAGGGAAGGGAGCAGGAACCGAACTCAGGAACTGAGACGGAGGTCGGCATTTCCTGAAATACTTCTGTTGAGCTGGAAGGCTGACGTTGTGTGTGAGAGTGTGTGTGTGTGTGTGTGTGTGTGTGTGTGTGAGTGTGCTATGTGCATGCACACATGTGTGGGTTTGTGTAGCACGGTGCCTACTGGTGAAACACCTGATCAGTATAAACAAGGCCACAGCCTTGAAGAAAGTGGTGGGGAAGGAAGGTAAACTATAACTGAATTCAGGTCTAGAGGAGCCAGAGACTTTAAATGCACGATGTGCCTTGCTTGTCACATCAGCCAGGTGAGGAAGGTATATCAAATCACTTTTATAGATGAAGATAGAGACGCTAAGAGAGGTTACGTGACTTGCCACAGAAGGCATAGCTCGTGGATGGCTGGGCTGTCATGCATACCCCATGGGTCTCGTTTCAAAGCTCCCCATTGTACCACTCGTCCCCCCTAGATGTACACTTGAGCCTTCAAATTATGCTTTCAAGGGTCCCGAGGACAGTTTAAAATGTTTTGCGTCCCAAAGTGGACTCAATCAGGAAAATGTGTCCCATGTAGCTATCGCTCCTGGATTAAAGGGAAATCTCCCAAGATCCCTTACCAACCCCAAGCGCCCTTCCCTTCCTTGATCCTGCTTTCCATACTGGACTGAACTTACAATTTAGACCTGGCCTCCAGTTGGCCATCTGGGCAGGAAACAGGTGGGTTGTAGCTCTACCTGCCTCCAGTACACTTGACGTGAGCAGCTCTTCCTTGATGTGAAACAGATGAGTACTTTAGGTACTGGATACTGTAGATTTGGAATCAGCAGGTAACACCAAAGTTAAATTCACTGCTGTTGTTACATTTAAAAAGGTAAAATGCAATGCAATAGGCAAAAATGGTTAAAAATACAAAACATTTTATTATTTTCTCTCGCTGGGTCCTCACTAAGTGCTCATTCTGTGCAGGCTTATGGTATAATAGGAGTTGGGTTTTTATGGAATTTGTGATACTGCCACAGCAAAGCCTTTGATAAGAAATGAATGTAATCCATTCAACCTAATCTAACCTCACACCAGGCCATCATTGTGGTTCTCTGGGCAGGGGCAGCATTTCCTAGGAAGGCCCAAGTGGAAGATAACTTTTGTCTAATGGAATGTAGAAAGAAAATGAACTTTTACTGTGAAGCTTCTATTGTTTCTTTTGTGCCCTTTTTATGCTAAGCCCAGTGCTAGAAACTTACACATGTTTCTACATTTAGTCTTCATAATGGCCTAACAAAATCGCTATTTGGCATTTATTTATTTTTTCATGTGCATTCTCTGATTTATTTTTCTTTTTTTAATTCCAGAATATTACAGGGGTATAAACGTTTTGGTCACAAAAATTGTTTTTGTACCATTTGAGTCAAAATTATAAGCATTCCCATCACCCAGATAGTGTGCGTTGTACCTGTTAGATGTGAATTTACCAGCTCCCTTCTCCCCCTCCACCTGCTTGATTTCTGATGAATGTTATTTCCATATGTGCATATAAGTATTGATAGATTAGTTTCAATTTAATGGTGAGTGTATGTGTTGTTTATTTTTTCATTCTTGTGATACTTCACTTAGAAGAATGGTCTCCAATTCCATCCAGGTTAACACAAGAGGTGTTAGCTCACCAATTTTTATGGCTGAGTAGGACTCCGTGGTATACATATACCACATTTTATTAATCCACTCATGTTGGTGAAGAGGCAAGACTTCAAAGAGGTAAAGACACATGCCTAAGGTCAAATCCCATCAGTGGGATGGAGCCTGAAGTTGAACCAGGGCTAACTGATTAAAAAGTACAAAATCCAGGCTCCAGTCTGGACACATGCATCACCATAGGATGCAGAATATATTCTTTTGCTTCCACCTCTCTTTGCTCTTACTCAGCTATCCTTTGCTCTGAAGTATTCTCTCTCCTTTCCATTTTCTCTTTTTCTGACAAGTGATTGAAACCAGGTTCCAATCTCACTTACTCTGTGAATTCTTCTAAGACCTTTCTGGCAGCATTGAACTCCACCCCACCCTTCTGGGTTCCAGAATGGATGAGTACTTAGCTTTGGACACAGTGGGCCATAAGTGTCTGCATGATGGCCTCTCCAGGGTGGTGGGAGCTCAGGGAAGGCTGGGCTTGTGTCATATTTTATCTCTGAGTCTTCGGTGCTTAGAAAACAATCCATAAATGTCTGAGGAAGGAGGGAATAAATACATGAGTGAATTAATATAAATTCTAGAAGTTAAGAATAGAAAAGTGACTATAAGGACTATGAGATAGCTTCTAAAATAACATAGTCAAAAACAGAGCTGGGTAAGACCAACACTGCATTTCTCATACTCTGGGGGTTTGTTTGTCCTGGAATGACCCTCATTAGCCAGTGGGAGAAACAGGCTGGTGAATCCCTGGGACTGATGGGTTGTACCTTAGAGGGCCTGGTTGTCTTCACCCCAGAGAAAAGAGCTGGTTTGTTTTCTTTCCCAAAGGACAGATGGCAGCCCCAGGCTCCCCTGGGGCCACAGCCCCTATGATTGGTACTGAAAGGGCCTCTGCACCTGAAGCACTTAGAAAAGATCCTTATCTGTGGTGACCTGAGAGCCTCAGGTGCCCGATGGTTCCAGAGAAGCTGAGCACAACTGAAGACGGCTCATGGGCTTCACTGTTCCACTGGGTCCCTACAATCTCAGTGATTCAAGCATAAATGGATACATAAATGAAATTTTTATTTATTAATTTATATGTACACATTTCCAATTGTAGTCTCAAAAAAAGGGAAGAAAATGGAAAAAAAAACTTGCCTAGACTTAGGAAACCTGCATCCTGAATCTTTTATTAGATAGTTATTGATTTTGGACCAGTCATTTTCCATCTTTGCCCCTCAATTTCCTCCTCTGTAAAGTGAAGAAATGGACAATGTGCATCAAGGGCCTTAAAAATATCCACATTATTTGTCTCAGGAATTCTACTTCTATTGATCTTACCTGAAGAAGCAACCAGAAATACTTTTGTAAGAATGTACACATCACAGTATTATTTGCATAATGGAGAACTTGAAAAGTAAACAAGGGTCTATTATTAAAGTCAAATTAACTATGATATGTTCATTGAATGGAATATAATGCAACTAAACTTTCATTTTGAAACAATTGTGGATTCACGTGCAGTTGTAAGAAGTAATATGGAGAGATCCCACATATCCTTTACTCAGTTCCCCCTGAGAGTAACCTCTTGCATAACTAGAGCAACTTATCACACCAGGAAACTGGCATTGATATAATCTGTCCCTTTTTGGCTTGGACATTTGAAGATCGTTGAAGAGTGTTCCTTCCCTCCAGGTGGACAATCCTCAGCACCAACTGGACAAAGTGTTCCATTTGCATTACCAGCCCAGGATCTGTGTTTGGGGTGAGCTCAGGAAGTTCCCAGTTGTAGCTCTCTTTTTAGTAAGGAACACTTCATTTAGCTGCCACAAGTTTCCCATGGTCTGTCTCATCATTTTGGATGGGCCTTCACCAGAAGTTGCAATAAATCATGGTGTGAAAGCTCATCCTAGAGCCAAGACCACTGTCGTTTGCCTGCATGGTGGCTGATGAAAGCAGCAGCGTGTGGAAGCTCCCTTCATAGCTCCCAAAGTCTCTTGATGGCCAGGAGATAGGGCCATCATTGCTCAGGGGACAGAGAGACTCCTCTGGTCCTGAAGAGATGGACAGTGCACAACACAAGTGGGAAACGTGGCAAGACTAGTCTGTGCTAGGTTCTGGAATGACCGAAAGCAAGGAAGGGAACCTTTCAATGACAAAAAAAAAAATAGTTTTTCAACCCTTCGCCCATAACCCATGTCAGAGGTATATCAAAGGGGAAAGTTGAGGAGGCCAAGGGAGGTGTCTTTGGAGAGAGTTTGCTGCGGAAAGTTAATAGGTTTTGATGCTGCTCTTGTGCTCTCTGGAGTAGAAGATGTTTAAAGCTGACATTTCCCAGCATAAGATACCTTGGCGGGTTTCCTACTAGGGGCTTATGATTGTAGTTCCCATGAAGAGTCAGAACTTGAGCCATGTTGTGCTGGGGCTAAGGAGCGAAAGAGTAAGTGGTTGGAGAGAACTGCCCATGACCTCCCCCTGCGGGGTTGGCAGCAGGTGAGAGATGTTTTGGATGGCCTGTCAGGTTGGAATTTTGGCTGATATTAGAATAAACATTTTAATACCTGAAAATGAGTCTTAATGACCACATTTTCTTGTAAGTAGAAGGGCCTGGAGAGCTACAGCATCTTTCCAAGTTGTCCTCAAGAGGTGTGGGGACATAGATCAGGCGGAGCATAGTTGAAAGCAGAGGTAGGGTAAATATAAAGTAGTTTCTGTCTGTACCCATTGGGTTCAAACTGTTGGCTAAGCCAGTGAAGAAGGAAACAGCAGTAAGATGTTGATCCCACGTGGGATTTTGGCTCTTTCTCCTGAGTCCGATGCTGAAGATGCCACAGGAGTAAGGAGGCAGTGGAAGGAGTGGAGAAAATAGTGCAAACCCAGTAAGACACACTCAGAGAGACTGAAGGTGGCAGGTGTCTGGTCAGTGAGTGGGTTTGTGTGCTCACTTTTGGGGCGGCAGTGGAGAGAGCCCCTGGAGAGGCTGGGATGCTGTAGGTGAGAAAGAACTAAAGAAAAGCTTCTTAATTGTGCCCCTTTTCTCCCACCCTCATTATCCTATAGAAATAAGTGCTTACTCTATAACCATTTTGTGGCAGAATAGAAGCAGCATTTGCTGACTTGGTGGGGAAACACAAAGGCTGTGCTCACGTCTGGCTGGAGTAGGGCACAGACGACAATTAATGTGGACTGACCTGCCTCCCCTGAGCAGTCCTCATCTCCCAGGTGTGTCTGCCCCTCCTGAGAGTGGCTACAGATGGGGCAGAGGGAACCGCTGCCGGAGATGAAGGGAATTTCCCTGAGGCACAGGGTCACTTTGGAAGGGCCAGTGCGGAACTCAACATGTCCAGAGTTGACACTGGAGGACCAGGTGGGCCCTGCCCGCTCCCTGCATCATCAGAAGGGGACCAGGCTAGACCCAGGTTGAAGTTGTTCCCGAGGTACAAAGTCTAAGCTAGGTGGCTGCTATACCCCAGGGACTATGAGCTCACACATGGAGAAAGAGGAAGGTATCAGAGGACGGCAAACCAACACACAAAATGGCTTCAGGCTGCAAAACTCACCCAGATGAAACAAATTGAATGGACGAGGCAGAACGCAATTTTAAAATAAGCATTGTAAGTATCCTCAGAAAGGAAAGTCTTCAGTAGCATAAGTAGGAACAAGCAGTTACTATAATGATTGGGTGAAAAAAACAGAAGAATTGGCGCAAAGAACTCAGGAGACAAGCTGAAGAGTAGAATGGATCAAGGCGAGGCGCTAATTACTGAACTAAAAGATCAGGCAGAGGAAATCTCCCAGGACGCTCAAGAGCAGGTTGAAGATATGAGAAAGCAAATTGCACATTAAGAGACAAACAGGAGAGACGAAACCCACCAACATCACTGTAATAGGAGTCCTAGAAAGAGTGAAAAATAAATGGAGGAGAAAACAGGAAAGATGGAGGAGATATTCCTGATTCAAAGGACTCTCCACCTCCTCTCCCACCATCCCCCAGCCTCCTGCACACCACTCACACTGGCTCACTCTGAGTTTCTTGAGAAGTCTAGAGCCTTCCAGGGGTTTGATACCTGTCCTTGCTGCCATCTGGAGTTGCTCTCCCCTCCACTGACCCTGCTTCTCCACCTGGTTCACCCACACGAGTCCGTCACACCTCAGCTGGAACACCATTCCTTGGAGGCAGATTTTCCTAACTGCCCATCCACCCCTCTGACTGGTCAGGCTGCCTTGTTAGAAGCTCCCATAGCCTGGTATGGCCCACATAATTGTAATTAAATACATAATTGAATTCTTTCCCATTTGACACCTATCCAATGGTGGGCTGTGAACTCTCTGTGGGCAAGGTCCTT
>CAUYRT010070438.1:0-16111 GCA_963574885.1 Lepilemur ruficaudatus | reverse complement strand
CTTTGGGGGAGGCTGAGCCATGAGCCCAGAAGCAGTGCCCACTCTGGCTCCTCCTGCCTTGGCTGACTGGCTCCTGGACCACGTGCATTTCACTGGGCCTTAATGTCCACGTCTCCTTCATCCCCAGCTGGCCTGACCCCCACCTGGGCCTGTTCCTTCCTGCCCATGATCTTCAGGTGGCATGATCATGGGAAGCAAGGACTTAGGAATTACCTCCTGGGACTGAATCCTGACTCCATCCCTGTAACATAACACCCTAACCAACCATGCAGACTTCACCCTCCTTAGGGTATCCAACAGTTAAAAGAAGTTTGTCTTAAATGTGTTGGATTGGGGAGCGGGCAGTGCCCAACTCTGTTCTATTCTGTTGAGCAGTTTGTTCTTGTTCTTGGCTGATGTTCCATGTTAACATGACCATAGTTTGTAAGCACGAAAGTAAGACATCTGCCTGGTCATCTCAGTCATGACACTGTCCTTTCTCTCCCATTTGCCTTGTGTAACTGCTGCTCAGAGTAGGAGACAGGATCTGGTGTTCAGTGTGGCTTAGTGTTGTGGGGTTGAAGTCAGAAGGAAAAAATGGGAGCAATGGTGCCCAAGTCTCAGGTTCACTGAGTTCCACAAGACAAAGAGCAAAGCAGTGTCTGTACCCAAGAAAGGTTTGACCAGTGGTTCTGTCATTGTTGAGAGGTTGCTCTGCTTCTGCCCATCCATCCATCCAATTTCCCCAGATCCCTGACCCTTTTCCAGTCCCCACCAGCCTTGGGCCTGCTGCTCCCCTCTGCCGTCTCCATGGTGCTAATAGAGCACTGTGGTTTTCACCGTTACCTTCTCAGCCTTTCCAACAACCTCGGAGTGGGGTCATTTTTCTTTCAGAAACAGAACCTGGGGCTCAGAGAGGCCAAGGAACTTAGTGGGACATGCAGTAACTGTGGCTCATAGGATCCCTTTGTTTGGATACCAGAGTCCAGCTGGATTCAGAGGGATCCTTTTGGCAGGCCTACCAGTCCATGCCTGACTAACAATCTGGAACATACTTGTGACTGCTTCCCCACAGCCCATTTTATTGTTCCCACCAGTACCCTTTGGGAAGTGACAACTTGTTTAGCCAGTTTCCTATCAGATACACAAGATGATCCCTTGGGGCTATGACCACAGCCCCAGTTGTACCTCCAGCTCCAGCAGTATAACTGGCCCCTTAGGCTCTGCTGTCTCATCCAGGTCAAGGCCTCTCCAAGACTGAAATAACCACAGGGCAGAGCAGGACAGCCACAGTCCTTCCACTCTGGCCTTGGCCTGAGAGCCCATTTTCCAAACTCAGCCTTGCAAACCATTATTTGCATTCCCAAAAAAGGGTTTATTGAGTTTGGGAAACAAAGCCAGGTACTGCATGGACTCTGAAATCCTTAAGCTATTCTGAAATTTGAAAAAGGACACTGTTCCAGAAATTCAGGGGTCCCACAGGCTACAAAACAAAGCTCTCAGGGCAAGTCAACCTGGACATTCTTGCTATAACCTCTGTGGCCCCTGCACTCAGGGTTCACCCTCTGGCCAAAGCAGAGCAGGAGTCAGCTCTGTGGGCTTGATCCTCCTCAGCTCTCGCACTATCCTAGGCTGGCTCTGAGCAGGCCTAGAATCTGTAGAGGTCCAGGTCAGAGACACACATGATGGCACCTCAATGGACTTTATACCCTGTCCTCCTGGCCAGGTGCCTGTACCACTCATAGAGCAGATCTGAGACCTGGGCTGGTTCCCTGGCCCCCCTCCCATAAGTTAGGCAGCGTCATCCCAGCCTTTGCTGCTCTTCTGCTCCGGGAAACAAACAGCTCGTAGTCTGAAAAACACCTGATTCAGGGTTGGGAGGCAGACCCACAGCAGTGGGAAGCTGTCTTAGAAATTGAATCAACAAGTCCAGCTGTGTCTTAAACTTTGCTGAGTCATGGGCCCCCTTTGATAATCTGACATGTGTTCTAGTCTCTGTAGCCAGAAAAACTTACCTTTGCTCAGAATCATGCACAGACTAAAAGCCTTGTTTTAATTCCCCCTTTAACTAACAAAGAAAAGAGGGGCAAGGACTTGCCCTAGGTCACATGGCATAATTTGGGCTAGAAGCCAAACCCCCAGTTCCCCACAGCAGCCATAGGAGGCTTATCCCCCACGGAAAGGCCAGAGGCAGAAGACACAGGTGGAACAGGGTAAATAGCTTTAATGTGTAACAGTAGGCAAACTGGGGAGGACAAGGCCCCAGCCCTTCTCCTGATGCCCTGGGACCTGTGTGCCTGGGCCAGTTCCATGCCTGCCCCAGCCCTGAGGCTCTCAAGTCCCAGGGAAGGGTGGAAAGAAAGCTGGATGTCTGTGGGCTCAGCCCCAAGAGTTCAAAGAGACAAACAAGGACTAGTTGAATTTGGCCTTGGAAAAATCCATCTCTGGATGCTGATCCATGAACCTGGGGAAGGGGAAGAAGGAAAGTGAAACAAGGTTGTTCCTTCCCCCAAAAGCTAGTCCTTTCTCTCAGCCCCCCATGTCAAGTCAGATTAGACTTTAGACATTGAGCAACGTGGAGCTGGCCCCAGGGTATCTGAGGCTCATTCAAACGCGACTGGAAGCTGAGGTGCCAACACTGGCACTGTTTTCCTGTAGGTAGCAATGATTGCATATTACCCCTTCCCTCCTACCCTGAGCTGCTGGCCTTGTCCTCAAGATGACCTGTGCAAGTGATAAGGGTAGGCCAAAGGCATAAAGCCATAAACTTGGCTGGCTCATCTTGGAAGGGGGAAGGGCAGCTCCTGAGTCCTGCTCAGTGATTCACTTGCTGCTGTTGCCTAGGTCTCATCCCCCAGGAACCCACCCTCCCCACAACCCCATCTCTGAATTGCTCACTTCTTCAAAATTTCCTGTTTCTTCTGTTCATCCGAGGTAGGCAGCCCCATGGATTTCTGTCTCTGGTCATACATCATCTTTTCCACCATGCTGCGGGTCTCACTGTCTAGGTCTGACAGCTAAAGGCAGGCAGTGACAGAGATGGGTGAAGCTCTGGGACCACCCAGATCCTTCAACCTTCCCACTGCAGCTCTCCCAACCAGTCAGGGCTCACCTTGGAATTCTCAGGGTTAATCTTCTTGGTATTGATCTCAGGGTCACTGGCCACCAAGCGGCTCCACCACTCCATCTTATTGATCTGCAAAGAAGAAGACAACTATGGAATGGGAGGTGGCATCCTCTATGCCCCAGGAATCACCCCTCAACCCTTCCATAACCAAACTCTCTCCCACCCACATCCTGCACCTGAGACTCATGCAGGCCTGTGTCAGACTCTGCCTGCCAGCAGCCTCGGAGACAGACACAGAGGCAAACAGTTACATGTCAGTGTGATAAGGGAAAGAAAAAGGCATAAAGGGAGACATTCATCCAGAATGGAGGGAGAGAAGTCAGAAAGTGACACTTGGGCGGAGCCTTATGACATAAGCAGTATACCGGTATACCAGATTAAAAATGGAAATGAAAAGAAGCAAAGCAGGGAAGGATGTTTCAATTAGGAGGAAAAGCAAGTGCAAAGGCATGGACATGCGAGCAAGAGGCAGCCAGTGCCAAGCAAGCATCTGGGACAGGGGCCATGTACCACGGGAAGTTTTCCTTGGACCCTTGGTCCTTTAGAGAGACCTCCTTTATTTATGGGTGTCTGTGTCCCATAGCTCTGTGAAGGTAGTGTGGTAGAGAACATAGGCTTCCTATGGGTATGTATTTTTCTACATTTTGTTCACTGTTCTCTCTCCAGCACTTAGAGCAGTACCTGGAACTAAGTGTTCAGATATTTGATGAACTGAATGCATGCACTAACCCGATGGAAATGCAAAGGCTTTGATACCAAAGACTGTCTCAATCCTGACTCCACCCCTTCTTAGAGGTAGGAGCTTTGGCAAATCACTGAGCTCTTTTCCTGACTCTAAAAGGGGAACAGACATACTTTAAAGAGTCTTGTCGTGGGGATGAAATAAGGCAATTCCACAAGGCCCCCAGCGTGGCCCCTGAGCAAATAAGCGCACACCCTTCCTCTTCCTCTATCAACACCCAGGCTGGGAGCCTCGCCTCGCACCTTCTCCAGATGCACGGTCACCACCTTGCCGTCCTCAATGAGCCATGAGCTCTCCTCCACCTTCACTTCGTTGTAGAGCTCCCCGTCAATGATCGCTGGCTGCCCCTTGAGCCCCACACGGAGGTGCCGCCGCTGGATATCCACGACGACATCCTTCCCCTTCAGCCGGAAGTTCACGCGGAAGGGCACTGCCAGCTGCATGGGGCAGAGGCAGTCAGGAGGGGCCACGGGACTGCCAGGACCCCAGGCTGTTTCCCTAACCTTCACCCCTGGCCCCTGCCACTCACGTCCAGCTCCGACAGGGTCTGGGTCCAGCGGTAATTAGGCAGGTCTGCCCCGTTGCCTAGGTTGGGCTTCAGTTTTCCTTTGTCCTTCTCATCTTCCTCCTCCTCATCCTCCTCAGCCTCCTGTTCAGTCAGGGGTGCTCAGCTACTTACTTGACAGACACAGACTGAACCCTCACTGGGACAGGCCCAGGGCATACAGCCACAAAACAAAAGAGCTGGTCCCTGCCCACTCCATGGAGGGGCAGACCCCCAAGCCTTGGTCCACTGGGAACCAGAGGAAAACCTGGTTCTGCTCTCTGCCTGAGAGGAGCTCAGACTATTACACCATGTGACAAAGGACAGGGCTGGGCCCCCAGACCCCAACCAACCTCATATGGGACCTGTAACAGGCACTGTCCTCTCTGGCTCTTGGGCTTTACTGCCCAAGGCTCAAGGCCAGAGGGTTTTTGTATTTTTAACCTGGATCCTTTGGTCCAATGTCTCTGAATGGGATCTTGAAGTACAGGGAAAATCTCCAGAGCTGGGAGGCGGGTAGGGCGATAAGGGAGGATATTCCAGAGAAAAGGGAAGGCTGGAGTCTCTGGAAGTTCCCAAGCCTCTGGCCAGTATCTCCGGCCCATCTCACCTGCTTCCCTGGTGAGCTAAGGCTGCCATTCTTGACCTGGGCCTCATGGGTCTCCGCATCCTTTTTCTGTGGCAAAGGGCACAGCAGTTGGCAACAGGACCCCCGCTGCCAAGTGCCAATGAGGACCTGAGGGGTGGAGGAGAGAAGCCCTGCCCCACCTGGTCAATCTCCAGCTGTAGCCTCTCTGCCTCCTCATCAGTCAGTTCCTTGATCTGGGGCCCAGGCGGCTCTGACTTGGCTTCTTTGGCCAGCCTGGCCGCCCGCTCTGCCTTCTCCCGCCGCTCAGCCTCCTGCCGAGCTCTCTTATCCCGCCGGGCCTTCTGTGCCAGCTGATTATGGTGGCTGAAGGTCTGTGTGATAAGCTGGAGAAGGAAAAGAAGAGGATGAGGTATCAGAGCAGGGGACAGTGTCCCAAGGCCTGGAGTCCAGCCTCATCTCTACCTGCTGGGTGCCTGGGTAAAGCACTGCACTCAGAACCTCAGTCTCCCCATCTGCAAAATGGAGGTAACACGCCTATCTCACAGGGTTGTAGTGAGAATAGCTGCAAAGTACCTGGCTCAGTAAACTGGCTATTTTAGAGACAGCATCTCTTTATGTTGCCCAGCAGGATGGTCTTCAATTTCTGGCCTCAAGCGATCCTCCCACCCCAGCCACCCAAAGTGCTGGGATTACAGGTGTGAGCCACCATACCCAGCCAGTAAACTGGCTATTTTACAAAGTACAGCTGTTAAAGCAGAACTGAAACGTTAGCCCGTCTCAGAAGCCTCTCCTGAGCTCTCAGGCCCATGATGACCTGCCCCTTTGACAGATCTCTCCTCCCGAGTACATCCTTTCTCCAGGACCACAGCCCCAGCTGAGCAGCACTCAACACCACACCCAGAAAGGCCATGTTAGCATAAAGCCAGAGAGCTTTGAGGGAAGAAGCTGGTTCTTCTCCAACCAGCAAGCTATCGATATTAAGTCCTTCCTCTCCTGCCACACCTCAGATGCTTCCACCCACGGCCCGCTAAGCTGGCCTCCCTGCCACCAAAGGGCACCCCAATACTATTGCCACCTGTCACTATTTGGCTCTGTGGCCTTAAGACAAGTGAACAACTCTGACTTTTTGTAAGCCTCAGTTTCCTTATCTGTCATGAGGATTGAATACAGCAGCATTCATCAAGAGCCTGGTGTGGTCCTTGCCACATCATAGCCACATATAAACTGTTGACTTCCCAACACCCCTTGCCTGGCTAGGGCTGTGCACACCTTCTCCACTGTAAAAGCAGACGAAGAGAGAAGGTGCTGCCTCAGTGGGTATACCAGTAGCTCCCCGACTGTGGTTCCTGTGACCTCCAGCACCAGCATCACCCAGAACCTGTTAGAAATACTAAATCTTAAGCCCCACTCCTGATCTGCTGAATCAGAAATCCTGGGGTGTGGCCAGGCCAATCTGTATTTTTTATAAGCCTGCCTGGCCAATTCTCGAGAACGTACACTTGAGAGTCACACCTAGATTTGAGTTCCTGGTCTACTCCTTCTACCTGTGTGACCCTGCAGTCATCTCTCTGTGCTTCAATTTTATTATTTCTAAAAGCAGCCTTGTCATGTGCTGTTCTTCCTTGTCCCCACTCCCAGGTCACCTGGCAAACTCCTATTCATCCTCCAGGACCAGCTGCAGTATTGAGTTTCATCTCTGGCACTTTGGCAGGCCCAGGAACATACTCTTAGGAAACTCAACTCTATGCCAACCCATGTCCACGTGCACGCACACACACATGCACCCCTGGAAGCCTCAGAGGGCACTCACCACGTGACTGGTGGTCCATAAACCACCTTTCAAGATTCTCTAAGCCAGAGCTGAAGGGAAGGGTCTGCAAGGGCTCAGGGTCGCAGAAGTTACCCATGGGCTCCCAGACCTAGGGTCCTGCAAGTGCCCTGTGGGTTCTCACTCATCTGAGGCCAAGTCCTCCTGCTACTCCCAATCCACCAGCCCCACGCCACACTGCAGTAATTCCACACTCTGCAAGGTTAAAGGGCACCAAAAGTATCTCCTGGACCACATGAGTTAACAAACTGGGGAGGGGGAGTGGTGAGAGACATGAGCCACCTGAAAGGCCATTCTGCTGTCAATAAAAACAATAGGTCATGAGACAGTTATGCCAGCGGAGGCTATTCCACCACAGGGCCTTGGTCCCAAGTCCCTAATCAGAGAGACCTTGAACTCAAGCCATTTGCCAACCAGTGGCCAAGGGGAGGTGGGAGCAAGGCCCTCCCCTCTCCCAGCTCCAGTGAATCATGTCATATCCTATTTATCCTGTTCCTTCCTAGCTCCAGGAGGTTAAGTGAGGACAGAGCTAAACCAGCAGGCAGAGTCAAAGCCAATCACAGCAGCTTCTGACCCCTCCTCCCACCAACCTTACCCAGGCCCAGCCTCAGACAGACAACCTTGAGAGTGAGGTAGCCTACCCAGAGGTGCCAGCCCAGAGGCTGTCAGTCAAGCTTTAGTCACTGAACCTATCCTTGGGAACCACAGCCCAGCAGGGTGGGGAAGGAGTGAGGAGGGCTGGGCCTGCTCTAAGCCAAACCTGTTGCTCTCACCTGAAAGAGGCCCTGGAGGACAGGCCCCAGACTGCTCAGTGCCTCATGTGAGCACAGGCTTTCCTTGAACTAGGCTGGGTGGCAAGGGAATACAGTGGTTCCCACCAGCCTGGCCAGGGAACACCATGAGAGGTATTTAAGCTGAACTCAAAGGCGTGAGGTCTTGAACCTGAACACCCTGGGGTGAGGGGTAGGAGGAATCCCCCAACACACCTGAGAGAGAAGACACACTCCAAACAGTGAACAACAGTGAGTAATAACTGGGGCAGGGATTCTCAACCAACGGGCCCTGCTGAATTCCTCCCCACGTGAGAAACTCTCCTCTTCCCCATCTCCTACCCCATGCTTACCCCTCACCCCCACCCCCCCAGGTTAGAAAGCACTGCGCTGGAGCAGCGCCCTCAGCCCCCAACCCTGTCACCACTTCCTAGCTGCCCTGACCCAGGGCCCCTGGGGAAATAAGGATTGTAGGGATGCCTAGAGGAAAGGGAAATGGGAGGAGTAGGCCACATCGGAGACACAGGTCCAACAGGTCTCCAGCAGCGCAGACACCCGAACATCACTGGGGACTACTACTGGGATTCCCAGAGCCCAGTGGGGGTCTCCCTATCCTCACCCATAAGCCAGTGCCCTCAGCAGCCTTCTCCTCTTCCTATGGTTCCTATCTCGAGGAGTGGCAGCACCATCCATCCAGGTGCCCAAGGAGAAAGCAGAGTCACCTGCTTTATCTACTACGTACCTGGTACAAATCCTAGAGACATACCATTCCACTGTTCTCGCCACCAAAGCCTGTCACTTGTCTGGGCCCCCCGCAAAAACATTGGAACCCCAATGTAAAACGGACCACAGTCCCCCACGGCCTGTAATGCAGAGCCCACATCCCTCAGCCTCTCTCTGCACAGGATCCTTCTACTTGGCCTGCTCCTTGCTGACCTTGATCTCCCGGAGCTCCTCCTCAGCCTTCAAGATCAGACCCAATTTGTGCAGGTCACAGACAAATTGTGGTCACACCCTCTCCCAGGTATATTTAGGCTTTTCCTCTATAATTCTATTCCCACCACCTGCTTCTCCACCTCTGGGCCTCATTCATGCTGTTTCCTGCACAGGGAACACCTTTCTGATCATCTCACCCATCCAAACCCCACTTCCTCTTTCAAGGCCGTTCAGATGCTGATCCTCCCCAAACCTTTCCAGAGTGTCACTAAGTGCTTGCCACTCTCCTCCCTGTGAACGCCCATAGGACTCTACTCCAACCCTTCTTACAGCACTTTCCTCCTGGGGTTTCATTTTTGGGGGCTGTGCTTTGTCACCCTGGAAAGCAGGATCCTTGCCTGATCTATGTTTGTAGCACCCAAAATACCTCAAATATTTTTCTGAAGGCAGAAGAGTTTTATAAAACAGCTCTTATTCTTATTAAAATGCTAAGCTGGTGGGGAATTATATCTGTACAAATGTAGAAAACTTAAAGAATCCAATGATACAAAGAACCCTCAGGTATCTTCTACTGAGAGCCAAAGACCAAAAAAATAAAAATAAAAAAAAAATAAAGGAAGCAGACTCACTTCAAAGCAGGGAGAGGGGACTGAGGAAATGTGCTGAGGCGTAACAGAGAAAGCACCTGATGCCCTGATGCTGGGGCCTGCACAGGGAATGGGGACAGGGCTGTGCACTGGTGCTGGTGCTGAGTCCCACGCTAGTAGCAGAAGCCGAACTGGTCTAACATCCTCCGACAGAGATCTCCACCTTGACTGACCCAGTGAGAATAACTGCAGTGGTTTGAAACAAAGTGTACTTAAACCTATGAGTTTACCACGACAATGGGGAATAAAGCCCCACCTTGTTGGTCACCTTGGAAGATGCTGGGGAACCAAGTACTCTGAAAGCAGTAAGTGAAGGGCTATCCCTGCATATCCTCTCAAGGTAACAAAACAGTTAATGACAGAAAGTTTCAGCTAATAAAGGAAGAAAGAAGGACAGAATAGCAGCATTTTGCAAACCTCTAAGAATGCAATAATGGATTTAGGCATGATCAAAGACTGCTAATGTCACAAAAAGAAAAACCACCTAACGTATGTGCTTCCTAGTGGAGTACACCAGACCATCCACAAAGTAGTCCTGGGAAACAAACAAAAAATCCAACTGAATCAGATCAAGCCTCTAGATCTAACTACCAAAAAAAATCAAAAGGACAAAGAAACATGTTAAACACCACCACGGGGATGTGTGATACAAGAGAAACATATTTGGCCTTTGTCCCGGGTTCCTGACACAGAGCTCCTAAATCTTTTGGAACTTCCTGAGTGATAGCAGCATCTTTTGTTCTAATGAGGCAACTCTTGTTAGGCCCCTAGATAGCTTCTTGATGAGGGCTGGTCTCCTGTGCTAACTCTGGGTAGTTAATGTCAGAACTGAATTGAACTGAATTACAGGATACCCAGTTGGTGTATGGAGAATCGGTTGCTGGGTGGAAGAAAAAACCCACACATTTTGTGTCAGAAGCATTTTGAGTGAAGACAGCTCAGAGGATGTAATAAGCAAAATCTAGATTATGAGAAACTTGCCAGGACAAACAACCAGATTCTTCAAAAAAAATAAATTCCAAGGTAAAAAAAAGAAGGTCTCTTAATCTACAGGGTCCTCCTATCAACCAATGTAATGTGTGGGTCCTGTTTGAATTATGAATCAAAGAAACAGTAATCAAATAACCCAATAAAAAAAGGGACAAAGGACTTGAATAGACATTTCTCCAAAGATGATATCAAATAGTGAACAAGCATATGAAAAGATGCTCAACACCACTAACCATCAGAGAAATACAAAACCACAATGAGATATTACCTCACACCGTTACAATGGCTTCTATTTAAAAAATCAAAATAGGCTGGGCACAGTAGCTCATGCCTATAATCCTAGCACTCTGGGAGGATCATTTGAACTCAGAAGTTCAAGACCAGCCTGACGAGACCTCATCTCTACTAAAAATAGAAAAAATTAGCCAGGCATGGTGGCTCATGCCTGTAGTCCCAGCTACTCGGGAGGCTGAGGCAGAGGATTGCTTGAGCCCAGGAATTTGAGGTTGCTGTGAGGTAGGCTGATGCCACAGCACTCTAGCTCAGGCAACACAGTGAGACTCTATCTTAAAAAAAAAAAAAGGTTAAGATGGTAAATTTTATGATGTGTGTTTTAACTACTATTTTTTTTTTTTTTTAGAGAGCCAGCCACTGCACTCACCCAGGCTGGAGTGCAGTGGCTATTCACAGGCGAGATCATAGAGCGCACTGCAAGCCTCAAGCTCCTGGGCTCAAGCCATCCTCCTGCCTCAGCCTCTGAAGTAGCTGGGAGTACAGAGGCACACCACCATGCCTGGCTAACTTTTTTTCTATTTTTTAGAGACAGGGTCTCGCTATGTTGCCCAGGCTGGTCAAGAAAGCATTGAGGGAAATTGAAACCCTGAGATCTTTAGTAATATTTAAGGAATCACTATTCCTCTTTGGAGTTGATAATACTATAGTTACATTTTAAAACAATAACTTCTAGAGAGTCACAAAATATACACTAATCTAAAAATATGCCTTCAATTTTTTAAAATTATGGTTAAAAAACAGAATTTACCATCTTAACCATTTTTAAGTGTACAATTCAATAGTGTTAAGTATATTCACATTGTTGTGTAACAGATCTGCAGACCTCTTTTGAGCTTGCAAAACTGAAACTCTTTACCCATTAAACTCCCCTTTGTCGCCTCCTCCCAGCCCCTGGCAACCACCATTCTACTTTCTGCCTCTACGGATCTGACTACTCTATATATGTCTTATATATGTTTTATATGTATAAAAGTCATGTAAGTCTTATGTGACTTTCACTTATATCAGCAATCCCCAACCTTTTTGGCACCAGGGAGGAAGACAATTTTTCCATGGACCGGGCAGGGGGAGATGGTTTCAGGATGATTGAAGTGTATTACATTTATTTTTTTTAATTAATTTATTTTTTTGAGACAGAGTCTCACTCTGTTGCCCAGGTGTCAGCCCAGCTCACAGCAACCTCAAACTATGGTGCTCAAGCGATCCTCCCACCTCAGCCTCCTGAGTAACTGGGACCACAGGACGGCCACCACATTTTGCCAGTTTTTTAATTTTTTTGTAGACATAGGGGTCTCATTATGTACCCCAAGCTGGTCTGGAACTTCTGGCCTCAAGTAATCCTCCTGCCTCAGCCTTCCAAATTGCTAAGATTACAGGTCTGAGTCACATCTGGCCTATTATTTTAATTTTTCCAAATATTTTCAATGCACAGTTGATTAAATCCACCGATGCTGAACCCATAGACACAGAAGGCTGACTGTTATTTGTCCTTTTGTGACTAGCTTATTTCACTTAACAGAATGTCCTCAAAGGTTTATCCCTGTAGCAATGGACAGGATTTCCTTCCCTTTTAAGGCTGAATAATATGCCATTGTGTACGTATGTATACCACATTCCATTTATCCATTCATCTATTGTGGACACTCTGGTTGCTTCCAACTTTTGGCCACTGTAAACAATACTGCTATGAAAATGGGTGGCAAATAAATCTGAGATCCTGCTTTCAGTTCTTTTGGGTACAAACGCACCAGTGGGATTGCTGGATCCCACTTGATAGTTCTATTTTTAATTTTTTGAGAAACTGCCATGCTGTTTTCCATAGCAGATGCTCCATTTGATATTCCCACGGGTTTCTATTTTTCCACATCTTTATCAATACTTATTATACTGATTTTTTAACAGAAGCCATTCTAATGGGTGTGAGGTGGCATCTCATTGTGGTTTTAATTTGTATTTCCTTAACTACTGACATTGAGCATCTTCATATATATATGTATGTGTGTGTGTATATACATACATACACACACACACACACACACACACACACACACACACACATGAATGAAAGGGTTGGGTGTTGTGAGGAGGGGTGTTCAGTTGCCTGGTAATTTTTTGTTGAGACAGAGTCTTACCCTGTCACCCTGGGTAGAATGCAGTGGCATCACTGTAGCTCAGTGCAACCTCCAACTCCTGGGCTCTAAGTGATCCTTCTGCCTCCGCCTCTCAGGTGCACGCTGCAGCACTTGGCTGGGTTTTTCTTTCTTTTTGGTAAAGAGGGGGTCTCACTCTTGCTCAGGTTGGTCTGGAACTTCTGACCTCTAGTGATTCTCCTGCCTCGGCCTCCCAGAGTGCTAGGATTACAGGCGTGAGCCACTATGTCTGGCCAAGCATCTTTTATAATAAAGTTTTTAAAGAGCTTCAATTCATTTTTACCAGAAATGTCCAAGAGTACCCTTTTCTCCACATCCCTGGCAAGCGATGTTCTTTTTATTTTTGTCAGTCTGACAGGAAAAGGGCATCTCACTGTTTCTTTAACTTACATTTCCTTGACTACTAGTGAATTTGAGCATCTTTTAGTATGTTTTTGGATTTGGTCTTCTTGGAATTGGCCATCTTTCTGTTTACCCTCTTCTTGTCAATTTATAAGAGTTCTTGCAGATTAAATTAACAAATTTTATCCACATTGCACATTTTTTTCCAGTGTTCAATTTATTTTGTATGTCGATATGTCTCTTTTACCATACACAAATTTTCAGTGTTTAAGAGGCAAACAGCTACCTCTTCTTTTATAGCTTCCAGTTTTTTTAATCTTGAAAAGCCTCCCCCCACAAGATTGTACAGTTTCCTAGCTTTCCTTGCAAGATTTTTCTTGATCTGCAATTTTATTTTTATATGTGAATAAAACAGATGGTACAATTTCTTTCTTTTATGAACAAACACCCAGTTGTAGCAGAGTGACTTATTAAACCATCCTTTGGTCTGGGCGCGGTGGCTCACGCCTGTAATCCTAGCACACTGGGAGGCTGAGAAGGGTGGATCGCTCAAGGTCAGGAGTTCAAAATCAGCCTCAGCAAGAGCAAGACCCCGTCTCTACTAAAAATAGAAGGAAATTAATTGGCCAACTAAAGAAGTACATAGAAAAAATTAGCCGGGCATGGTGGCACGTGCCTGTAGTCCCAGCTACTTGGGAGGCTGAGGCAGGAGGATTGCTTGAGCCCAGGAGTCTGAGGTTGCTGTGAGCTAGGCTGATGCCACGGCACTATAACCTGGGTAACACAGTGAGACTCTGTCTCAAAAAACAACAACAACAAAAAACCATCCTTTGCTTACTGAACGAGATTATCACATCAGACACACTAAATCCCCATATATCCTAGATTTTATTTCTAAATTCTCTATTCTGCTTCACAGATCTGTTTTTCTCTTCTATGACGAAACCACACCGACTTGATCATTATAACTATATACAGGTCCACAACTCCTTATCCATAATTCCAAGCCCCAAAAGATATAAAAACTAAAAGTATTTTTATACTTTTTCTAAGTTTCTCTCACTTGGTATGAATATTCATATATATTTCTCTGCAGAAGTATTAATGTGTTTGATTACAGGATGCTGCTCCTGACCCTGGATTGGGATACTGTTTAAATGTCCAGTATATATACTGTATTGCCTTCCTGACAATCCAAAGAATTCTAAATTCCAAAGCATATCTGGCCCCCAGAGGTTCAGAAAAGGGATTGTGGACTTGTATTCTCCTATGCCAGCCACTTCATCTATATTACTTTTATCCTTACCACAGCCCTGTGAGGTAAAGATTACCTCTTCTTACAGGTATGAAAAATTTGGCTCAGAGATTTCATAATTCACCCAATGCCACCGGGCTGTAAAGTGAAGGGGATAGAGTCAGACTAACTCCACAGCCCAAGCTCTTAATCACTGCACTTGGAAATGATGTAGCTACTGGCTCTTTTGTGTTGAGCACACAATAGGTGCTCAACACAAAAAAGTTAGTGTCGTAACTGAAGACCAAGTAGGAAGGTTTCTTCCTGCCTGAGTCTGACCAACCTTACTGAGAAAGAGCTGACCCCAAAGAAACAAAGAGCCCAGGAGCACAACTAGGGACAAGAAGGGACCAGTACACATCAATATATGGTAGCTATCATCATCTCCATGACACTTCTGAGATACCACTTCTTCTTAATGTTATTAAGAATTCGGCTGGCACGGTGGCTCACGCCTATAATCCTAGCACTCTGGGAGGCCGAGGCGGGTGGATAGCTCAAGGTCAGGAGTTCAAGACCAGCATGAGCAAGAGCGAGACCCCGTCTCTACTATAAACAGAAAGAAATTAATTGGCCAACTAAAAATATATGCAAAAAATTAGCCGGGCATGGTGGCGCATGCCTGTAGTCCCAGCTCCTCAGGAGGCTGAGGCAGAAGGATCGCCTGAGCCCAGGAGTTTGAGGTTGCTGTGAGCTGGGCTGATGCCACGGCACTCTAGCCCAGGCAACAGAGTTGAGACTCTGTCTCAAAAAAAAAAAAAAGAAAAAAAAAATTGAGAAATATTGGGGCAACCTTATAGTGGTAGTGGTGTTTTGGAGTCACCAATTACGGTAGTATTTCATTATCAAATGTCTTTCTCTGAGAAATCCAGAGACTTGCGGAATTAGGCAGAATGATTTTACCTAGTCTATTAGGAAATATCAGAGTTTAGAAATTTGTATTCCTTTTCTCAAAGAGTATGTTAAATAAGGAGCCACACACATACTTTATCTCACAAAAAAAAGAAAAAAAAGTCCCCAAAGATTCTGTCCTAATGTCCACCACTTTTTCATTGTCTTTTTTTTTTTTTTTTTTTGGCGGAGAGGGCTACATTATGAGATCCATAAAAACAAAGACCATGTCTGTATTCACCTCTACTATCTCAAAGGGTTTGACATAAGAGGACCTAATTTAAGCAGTGTTAATAAACACTTGTTGAAGAAATGAATGACTGCTGATATTGCAAAGCAGTCTGGCCCACAAAAAAACTGGAGGTGCTAGTGCTAATACAAATATCTGAGCTAGAAGGGGTCCGCCTGCTCTCATTTTACAGATGTCAAGATTGAAAGGAGCAGGAAATTGGTGAGAACTCAACCAAGTCACAAAGCTAGACCAAGAATCCTGGGCTCCTACTCCTCGGCAATATGTCTATGACAGTGGCCTCAGAGTGTGTCTTGAAGACACATTATAGAGCACACGATTTTGAGAATCCTGAAGTCACAGGAAGCAGTTTGCAAAATGCCTCCTTCTTGGTTACTGTCTCTTAAGTTAAAGTAAAAACAAATATTAAGGTTATAAAAATCATAGTTTAGGCCGGGCGCGGTGGCTCACGCCTATAATCCTAGCACTCCGGGAGGCCAAGGCGGGTGGATAGCTCAAGGTCAGGAGTTCAAGACCAGCCTGAGCAAGAGCGAGACCCCCGTCTCTACTATAAATAGAAAGAAATTAATTGGACAACCAAAAATATATGTAAAAAATTAGCCGGGCATGGTGGCACATGCCTGTAGTCCCAGCTACTCGGGAGGCTGAGGCAGGAGGATCGCTTGAGCCCAGGAGTTTGAGGTTGCTGTGAGCTAGGCTGATGCCACGGCACTCTACAGCCTGGGCAACAGAGTGAGA
>CAUYRT010070437.1:0-38477 GCA_963574885.1 Lepilemur ruficaudatus | reverse complement strand
TGGGGGTTAAAGAAATGGTATATATTTTTGAAATAACACTAAGGTTTCAGAATTGTGTAAAAGATACAAAGACAGTGCTATTACAAGAGAAAGAAAATTGTCTCGTGTAGCAGAGTTTAAAAGCAGAAGGAGATGACGTTTTCAGGGACTGGTTCACTGCGCAGTGATGTCAAAGTTAGTTGAGATATATGGTTGGAGGCGTGGGGTCCGGGCTGGAGAAGAGATTTGGATCCTAAGGGACAGTGGAAGGCTGAATAATGGCCCCTGGTGTGTTTGCATCCTAATCCACTGAACCTGTGAATGTCACCTTATGTGGCAAAAGGGTCGTTGCAGATGCGTTTAACTTAAGGATTTTGAAATGAGAAGATGGTGCTGAGTTATCCTAGGGGGCCCGATGAATCACAGGGCTTCTTATAAAAGGGACGAGTGAGATCAGAGGGAGGTAAGAGACAAAATGACGGAGGCGAGAGCTGAGCGATGTGAGGGGAGGTCCCGGCCCGAGGAGCGCCAGCTGCCCCCAGGAGGAGCAAGCCCTGTTGACATGTTGACTTTGGCCCAGAGAAACTGACTTCAGGCTTCTGATCCCCAGAACTGTAAGGTAATAAATTTTTGTTGTTTTAAGTTACCACGTTTGCGGTAATTTGTAACAGCAGCCGTAGGAAACACTGAAAACAGAAGATTCTCATCTGCTCTAACAAAAACATGTCTTTTCCAATGTTCAGACCATCTTTCAGTTGTGTTTCAACGGCCTACAGCAGAGTGGGGAACCAGGTCATCTCTCTCTCTGTCTCTCTCTCTCTGAAGGCAAGGCCAGTCCTAACAAGCTTTGTAGGCCCAGGGCCTGTTACAGTGTCTGACACACAGTAAGTATTTGAAATGCATCTGTGGTTTTTCAAACTACAGAGAAATTTAAAATCTTATTTCTTTAATTCTGTGAAAATATTATACAATACTTTTACCCAGTATAAAAATAAAGTTTATTTCTATTTTGCATTGGATATTTTTCATTGCAAGACGTTTTCATGGAATAAGACTTTAAGTTCTTAAGTCGGTGCTTCTCAAGCAAATGTCCACGTATCCTGGCTAGGGGACAGGTCTGTGAATACATACCTGGGGCTTTTTAAAAATTTATTTATTTATTTATTTTGAGACAGAGTCTCACTCTGTTGCCTGGGCTAGAGTGCCATGGCATCAGCCCTCCATCACAGCAACCTCCAACTCCTGGCCTCAAGCAATCCTCCTGCCTCAGCCTCCCGAGTAGCTGGGACTACAGCTGTGCGCCACCATGCCCGGCTAAATTTTTCTATATATTTTTAGTTGTCCAGATAATTTCTTTCTATTTTTAGTAGAGACCGGGTCTCGCTCTTGCTCAGGCTGGTCTTGAACTCCTGACCTTGATCAATCCTCCCGCCTCGGCCTCCCAGAGTGCTAGGATTACAGGCGTGAGCCACCGCACCCGGCCCATACCTGGGGTTTTAAAGACATTTATCCACCACTTGAGTTAGAGGGACACCAGCATGCACACATGTTGAATGAACACAGGGATGAGGAATAAATTTTTCCAAAACAGCCAATCAGGTAATTTGTTAGGAAAAAATGTAAAGCGAGTTGTTCAGTGGTGTGAAAATCAGAGAACTAATTGGCATGTGTAATTTTTTACGTTTCAAACTGGGGCAATCACATAGACATGGCTTTGCAACACTTTCTTTTTCCTCTCTGTTTTCTCTCCTATGACACTAAGGGCACTACAGCAGTGAGGACTAATATCTCAGTGCCAGACTACATCTTGCACCTATTATCTGTCCCGGCTGACAGTAAAACGTTAATGGTAGCATCGCCCTTCAGGCCCCTAATAGATGGGAGGACACTGTTTCAGAACACCTGAAGGAACGTCTGGGTGCACCTCCCCAGGCACCTGACAAGAGAGGGGTGGGGGCCCAAGAATAATCGCCATGTCACTGCTGTGTGATTTATTGCAATGCTTAATTATGTCTACAGGGCACCATCTGGAGGCCCAATTTGTGCTCTTTATGAACCAAAATTAAAACCAAAATGCACCTTCTTTTGAACTCAACTGAGCCCCATTTTGGACTTTTCACACCTAGAGAATATTACCGTATGCTCGGTCCCATACCATATCCCAGCTGTTTCAGTTTAGAGGGTCCCAGACACACAGCAACTCTCATCCTGTAGACAATGGGCTTTCCTTCTCAGACCGTGTTATCCAAAGGATTAAACATGTAGGAAGTTTTGCATTTTACCAAAAACTCAACAGTAGACTGAAGTCACCTTTAGCATGTTTCTGAATTGTCACTGGCCATTAACCAAAAGCTATATTGCATTTATTGGCATTTGATTTTTTTCCCTAATTATCTATCAGCTATTTATAATAATTATTCCCAAAATATTTGCTTAAAAGGGATGATGGCAAATCAGCACTAAACGATGAAAATTGTTTTTAAATATTACTCAGTTTTCAAATAAATTTTAGTATATTAGAGGAATCTTTAAAAAAAATCATATTATTGTGCAGAGTTGATTTAAGAAATGCTTACTCCTTTCAATTAAAACCCAGAGCATTAATCAAATGTTTGACACTATAAATGTTTCCAATTAACATCTAGCTTAAAACCACATGTGTTCCAAGTGAAATTCAAAAGATCTATCTGTACAGGTGACCTCACAGAAACCATTAACACATGGCTGGAGACAGCAAGAAACATTCCCCATTTGTGAGAGTGAGATAAAGAATCAGTTTATGACTGATTATTAATTCAAACATCCCTTTCGGATGTGAGCTTCTTCAGCTAAAAGTTGAGTATTTCTCACCAAGTCAAAAAAAAAAAAAAAAAAAAAGACTTGTAAAATATATATATAAAGAGAGAAATTAAAAACAATCCTATTTGGATGAACAATATTTTCAACCCTAACAAAGGTAGTTAGTTGTTTGTCTCAACATGGGCCTGGTCAGGAATCTTAGGTCTAATCGGAATTTTTCAAGCAGTTCTTTTTCACTCTCTGCTGCAGATGTGGCAAACTCACATACCTTGAGAGTCCAGGCAGGTATCACAAACGAACGAAATGGGAGTGTGTGTGTGTGTGGGGGGGCTGGAGGCCTCCGTAAACTGAAGGGCGTGCTTCCTGCCTAATGAGAGAGTTCCTCCCAACTGCAGCCAGCTATTGTCATGTGAAAATAGAAGCTCTGTTGGACCAAACATTCTGCTATTTCAAGAGAAGCCAGAAGGGAACTCATGAATTTTCAGTGTTGGCAATTAATTCTATGAGAAACAAAAACAATGGCACAGACCTCTTTGCAGCCAGTTTGTGACCTTTATATCTACTTCTGGGGGGAATCAGGAGCTGGGCTAACACGGTCAGAGACAGGAAAGGTCACAACTCAGACAAAGGTGAGTTCCCTTCAGTAATGTGGCCGCAGGTCGTCAGCTTGCAGAGCGCTTTTTGGCTTGGTCATGGTTGAATCCACCAGCTCCTGGCAGAAAAGGAGACGGCACATACTTCTCAAACAATTTCTCAACTGATCGGTCAAACTTAGTTAAATTATTCCAGGTGTGCTGTGCGGGGGGTTATTGTGGCCATAAGGAAAATGGTAACATTAAGACAAACCCATTTGCCCAGTGTCCTGATGAATCGCGTTCTCTCTCTTCCGTCTGGCAGCAGCTGGGGTTGTCAATCCAACAGCGACGGCTGCCGAGAAACACCTAGGGCTAGTCTGCTATGGCTAGAAAGACATATTTCTCTCTCTCTCCCCACCCCCCCCTTCAAATTCCTTTCCAAAAGAGAAAAAGCAGAAGATGACCATAATAAGATAAATGCCTGGCAGGTTACACAGAGCGAAATATTTGACATTCAGAAACCATTTCAAGACCTCAAGAACTGTTACATTCATGTTCGTGCAGACATCTTTTTTTCTGTGAAAAGAAAACCAGGGTCTGCATGCCTTTGGTGGAAATTGCTCAGTGGCTTTAAAAATAAGAAAAGATGATTATAGCTTATCAAAGACATTACTCAGTTCATAACTAGAGCCAGGAGATCTGGGTTCTAGTCCTTTGTTCTACTCCCTAATTAGCTATATGAGTAATTTGCATTATTCCTTTTATCCTTGGTTTAAAAAAAATTGGTCAGGGATACCAAATTTTAATACGTAAAGTATCGCTAACAATGCCTGAGCAAATAGGATCAGATAAAATAAAGCCCATAAAGCAATATATAAACACTAGCTTGTATCTTTATTTATCAAGATCATTTATGGATTATATCATTTGAATTTTTTTTCTGAAAGCATTTCTTTGGTTTCTTTTAGGGCTCATTTGATTGCAAGTGGCAGGGAACCCAATTAAAACTAGCTTAAGCCCAAAAAAGTTTGTCTCTCACAACAGTCTGGGTATAGACTTTAATCATGGCTTAATCTAGGTACGTAGCAGTGCCGCCAGGACACAGTTCCTCTCTCTCTGTGCCTGGCTATTTCCTTCTCCGTGTGGGCTTCCCTCTTAATAGTTGGATACCAGGAGTTCTGAGCTCATATCCTTCTAGGTTCAATTCCACTAGAAAGGAACACCTCCTTTTCTTCCTGTAGAAGTCTCAGAACTGGGCCTGAGTAAGGTTTAATTTTACTGATAATTTGGTTCGAATGGATTAACCAATCTTCATGTCTAGGGTAAGGTGATGCCTTGACTGGTCAGAACTGAGTGACTCAACCCCTTTGAGACTGGAAGTACAGTTAGCCCCGTCTCAGCACACGCAGTTTTTTATCAAAAATAGGGAGAATGGGCATTCTTTGTGCTCTATGACATGACATACACTTTGTTTTAGAGTTTCTGGTCTAAGGCAGTGATTTAGACAGCTTATGCCTTAAATGAAGGTTTAAAAAACCCAAAACCCTGCTTTCCTAAAGTAACTGACTTTGCCTTATATTCCTTTCTTTGACTATAGGAAAATTCTAAAAACAATTTTCTCTCAGAGTTTATTCTGCTGAAATCAGTTCTTCTGAATTAAGTAAAAATTAAGTCAAATGTTTTTTCAAAGAATAGTTTTCTCACTTACAGCATAATTTTTTTCTCATTTTTATTGAGATGTAATTTACATAGCATAAATTCACCCTTTTGAAGTATACAAGGTTTTATGTATCTTCACAGAGTTGTACAACCATCACCACTGTCTAATTCCAGAGCACCTTCATCGCCCCTAAAAGAAATCCCACAAATGTGAGTAGTTACTCCCCACACCCCTCCACCCCCAGCTCCCGATAACCACTAATTTACTTTCTGTCTCCACGGACTTGCCTAGTGTGGATATTTCATATGCACCTGTATTAACCATATCTTTCATTTTCTGTATTGTGAGGCTTTAAGATTTGGGGTCTTGCTAACCCTGGAGGGACTGCTCCTTCCAGCTTTAGCCAATTTCTGAAGACAGTAAACAAGTTGCCCACTTTTCAAATGTCAGTTGATGATCTACAGTCTATAATCCCAACCGCCTCCTCTGTGGGGCTCTCACACTCTCCCCCTACTCGGATTACCCTGGAGCTAGGTACCAGGCAGTTAGGGATATCCCTTGTGGTCTAGAACCTTATGAAATTATTCAAATTAGTCCATCTTAAACCTGCTTACCCTACCTCACCTGTTTCTTCCCACAGAAACCACAGTAAAGGCTCTCGCCTACTTTGCCCATTTCCCCCCCTCCCTTTGCCACCTGAGTAGCCCAGGTGCTTTCCCATGGGGCCCCTGGGATGTGGCATGCTCTCACCTCTTGGGATCTGTAACAAACTATCACCTCAATGGTAGTCATTTCCTGATGTGTTGGCATTACCATATCTAAGTAATAATATAACTTTTATTAAAACATCATATAAATGGAGTAATATGGCATGTTTTATATCTGGCTTCTCGGACTTACCATAATGTTTTCAAGGTTCATCCACGCTGCAGTGTATGTCGGTCCTTCACTCCTTTTTATGACTGAATAGTATTCCACTATGTGTATGCACCTCACTTTGTTTATCCATTTATCACTTGATGGACAGTGGGTTGTTTCCATTTTGAGCTATTAGGGGATAATGCTTCTAGTACCAAATTTACAAGTGTATGAAATTTTGTGTGGATATTTGTTTTCAGTTCTCCTGGGCACATACCTAGGAGTGGAATCGTAAGGTCGTATGGTAACTCTATATTTAACTTTTGGAGGAAATGTCTGTAGGTCTACCCTTATGTTAGTACCGCACAGTTTTGATTACTGTAGCTTTGTAGTAAGCTTTTGATAGTGTTCAGAACATGCTACCTACCCCAAAATATGACACCTTGGCATTTGGGAAAACAGAAGTCAGAAGGTCAGTCTCCTCTTCCCCCTGCCCTCCTACCCTGACGCTGGTCATAAAACCTAGGAAGAATTTTCTGATCTTCCCTGAAGCAGGTCATAAAATTCTCATTCAAAAGGTATCCTCCCTGTACCCAGAAGAAAGGTACTGAAGACACAGAGATGCCAAGGAGAATCTGAACATGCAGGCCTTGCTAGGTTATTGCTGTTAGGTCACACTCCTTTTGTACAATCATAGTTCCTCATGATTATCCACCTCTGCCTTGAAAGAGCTCAAGAAATTTCAAATATGAATCCTTGGTATAAAGAGTATTTTGAATTAAAGGCCCTTAAAGATCAACAGGCCCTTGGAAGGGGCTTTCCCTCTATCTGCATAACCAGATGGCCTCATAAAAAGAACAGCTGACTTCCTTTACTCTCTGTTATTTCAATGTACTGCAGGAAAGAAGATCAAGAATGCAACCAGACCTGGCCCAAACCACTTTAAGGTAATACCTGTCTCTCAGGTTAATTTAATTTGCAAAGAGAATCATTTACAATCAATCTGTTTTCCCCATCCATCCATCTTCCCGAGCAGCCATTTATTGCTCCTAAACAGAATTATCTATATTCCTCATCTCTCCCTCCCCTCCAAAAGGAAGGTATAAAAATTTCTGAATCCCACTGGGATGTCGGGTAATCACTTTGTGATTCTCCCTGTGCACAGGGTAAACAAATCTTTCTCCTATTAATCTGCCTTTTTGTGAGTTGATCTTTCAGCCAACTCTCGGGGCAAAGGGGAAGTTTCCCCTCACCCCCACACCCTCAAACTAAAGCGTAAAATACACAAATATTTTTGTTTCTTTGAATCTTCATTTTTTTATGAAGGCTCCCTTGTCATGTAAACTTTACGTAAATTTGTATAATTTTCTTCTGAGAATCTGCCTTTTGTTATAGGGGCCTCAGCCATGAACCTAGTAATGGATGAAAAAAATAAATCTCTTCTCCCCTTCACTTTGAAGTCTACCATAATGTTTTGGAAGAAGTTATTATTATGAAGTTAAATTAAGAAATTATGAATTTTCTGCTTTTAACAGATGTTTTCCAGATGATGGATAACCATAGACACCACCAGTTTCTCTCTTATACATCTGTCCCACTTTCCCAGGGTAGCCCTATGGTTCTCTCATGGAGCTCTAAGATACATTTCTGCAACATTATGATTTGGTTCCGCCAAGCTTCAAACTCAGGTTCATGTATTTCAGTGCAGGCCTGTAACAATGTTACACACAAACATGCTCCCGTACTCTTTGTTTCAATATTTTACTTTGCAAAATAGTAAGCCTTTTCATTGACAACTTCAATCACTAAAGCTCATCTTGAGGTTCATAGCAAATCATACTAAATCTTGGTCAAAATCAAGAAAGCTTAATTTTTAGTGATACTCTAGATGATTAATTGAATTACTGTTATTCAGGAATACACCAGAGGCTATAATTTTTTCATATGATTTGTTAAAAATCAACTCTTTTGAGTTATGATTTATATACCATAAAATTCGTTTATTAAGGTATACACCTCAATGGTTTTTTCGTATATTTAATATATTTACAGAGTTGTGCAAGTATCACCATAATCCAACTTTCAAACTTTTAGGACATTTTCATCACCCCATGGGGAAACTTCATTTACAGTCACACCTAATATCCTCCATCCTCCAGTCCAAGCCACCACTCATCCACCTTCTGTGTCTATAGATTTGCCTGGCTTCCTGGGGATGACTTCTCAGTGGTCAGCATAGCTTAGTGGTCAGACTGTGATCGGTCAGAGATTGTATTTAAGCCCCCTTTCATGGACTGGATGTTTGTGTTCCCTCCTCCTAAAATTCATATATTGAAGCCCTGTCTCCCAATGTGATGATATTTTCAGATGGGACCTTTGGATGGAAATTAGGGTTAAATGAGGTCATGAGGGTGGGGCCCTCATGATAGGATTAGTGCCCATATGAAAGAACACCAGAGCCCTTGCTTTCTCTGTCTCTTTCCACGTGCACACCACTGAGGAAAGGCCATATGAGAACACAGTGAGAAGGCAGCTGTCTGTAAGCCGGGAAGAAGGCCCTTACCAGAACCCAGCCATGTTGGTGCTCTGATCTCAAACTTCCAGCCTCCAGAACTGTGAGAAAATAAATTTCTGTTGTTTGAGTCACCCAGTGTCTGGTATTTTGTTAATGACAGCCAGAGCTGACTAAGACACACCCTGAGAAGTTAAGGCTTTCATCTTTTACTGTTGGATCAGTGTGTAGCTTGGAAACCATTTCCACAGACCATGGGGCTTATGAGATTGCCTTGCATGTAGCCAGGGACCAGTAGCTCAGAAGTTTCTTCTCCCACGGCTACTGAGGAGGCACAGTCTTCAGCATGCTCATGGTCTTCCCTGGACCACCAGGAATGGCTGTGATTTCAACAGGCTCCTCTTTTACTGTCTCTTAAACTTGTAGCTCTTTGGCCACTGTTGGTGTTAACGTTGAACAATTAGGTATCACTGATTGCTAGACTGCACTGTTGTTTTTGATAACACTCTGGGGCATAAATTTCTCCTTGGTCTTGCTCAGATCACACCTCTCCCAGCCCTGTGGGACGAGTCTTGGGTGAGAGGATAGCCACTCCTCACTGACCGTGCCACACAGAGCACCACTCCCTCTTCCCCAGCATAGATCAGATTATATTGTCAATTCTTCTTGTAATATCACTCTCAAAAATCTGAGAAAATATTTGAAATATATGTAAAATTAAAACATTCATATTCTTAACACATAAGAATGTACCCCTTGTTAACTGAGCAGTCTCTTGCACTAGTATTAGAAATATAAATTGATACAAAGTTTCTAGAGAATAATTTGGTACCAAAACCTTAAAAATTTTCATACACAACCTTAGACATTTACTCAGTAATTCCACTATTAGAAATTTATCCTACAGATACATACATGGATTTATGTCCAAATACTGCCATAAGAAAATTCATTAGGCCAATTTTCATAATAGGAAACATTTGAAAATTGCTTAAGTGTTCAATATTAAGGTTATTTTAAAATAAATCATATGACAACACACTATACCATATTGTTAAAATCGTATCTTAGAAAACTGTGTAATGTCATGGGAAATATTCACAGGTAGTAGAGAAAAATATCATATGGTATTAGGGTATAATGCCAAACAGTATGAAGTGGTAAATGTAGTACATATTTATCATTTTAAAAGTTTCAATGTGGAAAGATTTGAATCCAAATATTGATGCCTCTAAGCAGTGGGTATCCTAGTTTGCTTGAATTTTCTTTTGTTTTTCCATTTATATTTTCAAATATTTCTATAGTGAACATATGTGAAAAAAAACCTCTAAAAATCATTATAACAATACAGTGAGTCCCTTGAAATACTTTTTCCTTCAGAAAGAAATAGCATAACAGGATTTTCCTTTCCAAACTGCCACCAGCTGGGAAAACCATCATGTAGGTTGTTTCACACAACATGCTTCAGTCTGAGAAGGAAGCAAATTCTGAGAAGGACTTGATGTTCATGGTCAGTGACGTTCACTCAGGGATCCTTTTCGTAGCTTCCCCACCTGAGCCAAGCACGTCCACCTTCTGCTTAAGCAAGGACTCTCTCTCAGCCGGGAGCACACAGGCATATTTAACAGATGACAGCAGTACTGGAACTGAAACTTGGATGGATTTTTAGAGTGAATGTAGTTATTATTCGGTAGCTAGTGGCATTTTAATGGGGTGATTGCTTAGGAGGGGTATTAGACTCTTCAAACTCAAAGTTCCAACTATACAAATGATAATTTTGATGAGGAGGCAAACAAAAGGTGTCTAAAGAAACCGGTGGACTGACCGAGGATCTAGTTTTCAGTTTCATAAAAATTGGCCCCACATTTATCTTGCTTATCACTGTATTTACTATGGCTAGCAAAGTCCCTGGCATATAAGTAGCACTCGATAAATATTTATCATAGAAACGAGCCCATGTTTTAACACAATACAGTATATGTAATCAACTGGAAAGACGGGAGTATAGGGAAATGACAGGGAAAGGGTAGAAATTGGATAATTGGAAAAAATGGTGCAGAAAGAGTAGAATATATTAAGTGAAAATTAAATAAGTATACATTAGAAACAGAAAAACATCATAAAAGAAATTGTCCTTTTGTAGGAAGATGGTGTACTGTGAGCCAAGGACAGGCTTCATGTACTCTTTCATTCATTCATTCTTTTCATTTTATTTTTTTCTTGCCTCACCCTCTCTCCTTCCTTCCTTCCTTCTTTCTCTTCTACCCTCCCTCCTTCCTTCCCTTTCCTCTTTTTTCTTTCTTTCTTTCTTTCTTTCTTTCTTTCTTTCTTTCTTTCTTTCTTTCTTTCTTTCTTTCTTTCTTTCCTTCCTTCCTTTCTCTCTTTCTTTCTTTCTTCTTTCTTTTTCTCTCTTTTCCTCCTTCTTCTCTTTCCAATGCATTTGAGGTCTATCCCATGCCAAACACAAGACAAACACTGTACTTTCTCTTACAGTATTTTTGCTGTAAGTATTTTTACTCAAAGATTTTGAAGTAAATTATGCCACAACAATCATCGATATATTTTATGTTGAATGAAAAAAACCATATACATTATTTTAAAAAATCAACAAATATTATATTTGCTTCCAGTGAATCCAAACTCCATGTGCAACCTCGAGGAGATCATTTTGGATTTCCCAGTGATTAGGGATTCTTTGGTAGCTAATTTTGAGAAGCACTGAACTGTAAAAAACTGGAAAATGTGAGCAAGCACGTACCACCTAATCGATTTCTTACTTAATCATTTTTAAATGGCCTACTGTTTAACTTTAAATTGCTTTATCTTCAACCTAAAGGATAATACCTGGGAAGTCTTGGATTTTGTCTGCTGTTATATTTTCTCTAATACACATTAAAATAAATGACTTTTAGAATTATAGAATTTTATCCACATGCCACCTTAAATCATTTCAAGTACTACACAATGTGTCACTTTTAGAGAAAGTCTGGCTTGCTGAATGCTACCAATTGCTGTAGAAGGAAAAAGGAAATGCAGCCCACATGGGAGGGTCTCCTTGGAGAGGCTGTGAAATGCTATAGGGTTCCTGAGTAAAAATTTGGGATCGAATTTTGAAAAAATGACGACAATGGTATGCTCAGACTAGGACAACAATTGTGACTTGGAAATGTTAAACAAGATGGGAATGCATGAGAATTAAGCTACAGCAGATTACTAATAATAGTAAATAAATGAAACATAAAAATGAATTATAAAACTTGGGTTTTGACTTTCCACACTTATTTCTTTCAGTGATGTGTATTAGTCATTTATCCAGGCCGAGTAGTTGAACAAAAAGTAAAGCTCCTTCACTCAAAAATCACTTTGCTTTGATAACAGCAATCAGTGGCATTTGTTGCAACATGGCACACTCGATTCTTTCCCCACATTTTCTCCTTTGATCTTTGCAGCAATTCTAAATATTAGACGCTATTACTATTACCACTTTATAGATGAGAAATCTGCAGCTTATCCACAGTAAGACACTTGTCCAAGGTCACAGAGCTAAAGCCAAAACCCAGGTCTTTAACCAAAATCCAGCCCTTGAAAGGAACTCTGATTTCCTACCTGGGTTTAGGGGTTTTCATTACAATCTTTCCATCATTTCCTTGTCTCTGACTATCCTATTTGGAAATAGGCAAGGTATAAACAGCAATAGTTGAGAATTCAGAGTCAAGCCTGGCTGGGGTTGTCACTTAGAGGACCTTAGAGTAGAGTGGGTGGCTGGGGTAGGGAGACTTTTCCATTTAAGTTTTGGACTGTTAGATAGATTTTCAGAGTGGTTATCCTCTCTTGTTTCATTTTCTTACATTTATATTTTCTTTCTTTCTTTTTTTTAAAACATTTTTTCCAGTCTAAAGAGCAGAATCAACAGGATCAAAAATCAAACAAAAATTCTGAGCTTCCCTAAGGACACACATGGGGATTTGAGAGTGTCAGCTGTACAAATACAACGCCATCTTTAGACAGACGGTCTGGAAGGACGGGTTGGGGGCTGGGTCCAGCCCCTGTGTGCTGCACGCAGATGTCGTGCAGCCGTGCCTGTAGCCAGCTTTATTATCTGACAGATACGGAGCACAAATATTGACTTTCGCTATTTTTACTGTAACTGCAGCCATAAACATTGATTACTGCAGGGGAGCGCAGACCGGGAAGAAAGCGGCAGTGTCTCCGCAGCCCAAGAGAGCTTTTGTCTTTCCTTCAGGACAGCCCAGAAAGAAGTAGGGCTATGAATATGAGCCTCATGGAACGATTCAGTTCAAAAATAGCAAAATTATGATGATGTGAAAAATCCCACAGATTGAAGGGGCTTGAAAAAAATCCCTGTTGGTTCTGTATCATCATCTGTGTGGTCATTTAGCCCAAGCAAATTATGAATACAGGAAGAATAGGAACTTAACTGAAGTTAAAAGCCTTCCTTCCGTAGTGCATTCCTCTCGTCTAAGCAGACGTCTTATTCCAATGACAACAAAGAATAATTGATAACTATATTGTCCAATGTCTTCCCGTCAGTATTCTTTCCTTGGCAAGGGAAATGATCCATCAATGCACAGTGCTTTGTTGGTCCTTTGTAGGAAATAAAAGGATGTCTCTTTTGGTGACAATCTGTTCATTTGGCAAATGTACAAAAGCAAGCGGGATTTTCCAATCTAAAGCTTTTGTTGTTTTTCTTTTTCAGATTCAAAGTTTAAAATTCATACCACCAGTGTGGAGTAACCCAGACTTCCTGTTTGATTGGGTCTAATGTGTTCTGCGTGAGCTTCAGGAACCAGAGCGATCATAGTACACGTTATAGACATTAACAGGATGATGGTGGGACAGGCGGCCAGAAGCGTGAGGGCAGGTCCATGGGATGACTGGTTTCCATATGCAACAACATGTCTGCCCTGCTGCGTTCGCTTCAGCTGAAGTCAGCATCTCAGCCAGGCACTCAAAGGCTTCAATAAGTTTAAGGCAGAAGAGTCTCCATCTGAAAGTGCATTTCACGCCAGCATCTAACCCTGGCCTAAATTAGCCCAAGGCAAACGGATCTGTGCTTTCTTCAGAAATTCAGGGAGTGGGAATGAAACCGACCGAGGCACTTGTAGGGGGTCACAGATCATTCAAATAGATGCAGAGGAACAAAGCAAAGAATGCCTTCTCAAGACCTGGAGGGGGAAAAGTGCTGTGTGTTGAAGGTGGGGGTCTATATTATGTGTATTTTAATGAGAGGTTAAATCCTGCTTTTCCTTAAAGTCCGACTGTCAGGGGACTTAGGACATGGAGTACATTTGCAGTAGTGGCTCTACCACCAAAGCCTGCTGACCTCTGCCTTTAGAAGAGTCATTCATCGATTGGTTCCATAAGCTTGACTGAGGAGTTTCTACCCATGAAAAGCAGGGTGAGCATATGAACAGATCACAGACAGGAAGGAGCATGATTTTCAGAGTCAAGCAGAGTTGGATGCAAATTCAGGTTTGGATACACACACCTTGTGTGATTTCGTAAAGATTTCTTTCTTTCTTCTTTTTTTCCCCTCTGAGTCTTGTTTTTATTTTCTATAAAGGAGAAAAATAACATGGTTATTGCTAGGCTGACACTAAATAATATTTGTATAGTGTTTAGCATATAAATTTACTTCTTCTCATCATTCCCTTCTACCGTCCCCTGTAAGAAGTATCAACCAGTCAAATACAAAACAGCATCTATCAAATACTATATAGGATAGTGTGGGACTGAGCTCAAATTCAAGGGGATTCAGTGGGACCATTTACAATGTCTTAAAAACTGACTGACTGATGTGACCTATTTGTAGAAAACACTGCAGAAGTACCCCATTTGTTTAAAATTCATACAAAATATTGTTCTACCTGTCTACCTTTGTATGTACCTTGTAGAACACCTTCTCTTTTGAGCTTTTGTAAAAACAGTGGAAAGATGCGACAGTTTAAAGTTACTTGGCGCCACTGGCTGTATAATCCTTTACAGTGGAGAGAGTCTTTTTGAATTCTCAGCCTGTAGGGGGCTCCTCTAATTTCAGACTTGGTGATACGAGCTTGTTTTCTGGATTGTCAGTTAAAAAAAAATGTTTTGTAATGGATGGGAGTCTCAGAGATTTTCCATTGAGATTGCATAATACTGTGAATCCTCCTAGTTATACATCTTAGGTCTCCACTTAGAATCATGAAGTTCTTTAAACCAAATTACCTGAGTCCCCCATTCACTGCCATAATTACATAGCAACTTGTTCATTTTCCCTTTAGCAACATCCACTGAACTCTTTCACTTTGGATAATTATTATTAGATGACAACGAAACAATGTTTATGTTCAAAGTATATTTTATTTAAATATTCATTTTCATTATCAAAGATAAAAATGATGGGCTATTTTTGTAAGTGTGTGGTGAATACATTTCTTCCAATATCCAGTCTTGCCCTTCTCCAAACTAGCAACACAACATTTCATAAGATGGGCAGATGGAGGGGGCCAGGCCAGTGTCAGGATTTATAATAAACTTATTTAAGTTCATCCAGTCAAGGGTCTGGTCCGGGCAGGGTACATGCTAGTGATGACAATCATATAAGCTGGGTGAACGTGTAGCTTATAGAATTCCTGGGCCTAAGTTTATGCTCAGCTTCGTAGAGTAGTAACTTACTTATAGACCTTTCTCTTCCCCAGTGGGGAAAGAGGTACAATTTGCATCATGTCAGGGTTGGAGCAGACAACTATAACCCTATTATGGTGGCTTGACTTGAACAGATATGGGCTAACAGGAATACACAACCGTTTAAATAATCTGAGAATAAACACTGCACTTGAAGTCACAATATCCGCCTTTATTTCAAGCACTACTAGTTGAGCGGCTTCGACCAAGTTACAGCTCTCTCAGCTTTGGCTTATGCATCCATGAAATGGGGGTAGCCACTTACGCTGCACAGTGCTGAGAGGATTAGGTAAAGTTATGTGTGAGAAATGAGAGTCCAACAGACACACAGGTCCATCTCTGTTCTACCCTTGTTAGCCTCCCACCACCTTTACTAAACATTCAAGAATCTTTGATGACTTTCTGTTGTTTCTGTTGTTTACAGTTAAAGCCAAAAACATTAACTTCCCATTCAGAGTCTCAACTTGTTTCTCACTATTTCCTTATACAAAGTTTCAGCTGACATCAGCAAATCTACTCTTCCCTAAAGGAGTCAACGGTAGTTGAGAGATCTCACTAAGGCATCCACTTGTCCGGTGAAGCAGGACTTCCCGTCTTACTTGATCCTGGTGGAACAGAGGACCTTGGCTTTCGAGCATGCAGACTTCATGTGGGCAATGCCCAGGCTTGGGCATGCTATAGCAGCATCTTCATGGAAATTTATATTGTAATCATAGGTCTTTGGGTGCCCTGAGAGGCTTTGGCTCTCTCAGCAGAGTGCAAGGCAGGAGGGGCGGGGAATGACATGAGTGGGTGGGGCCTGGAACTGCTCTTGGGCAGGCAAGGTCCGGTGGACGGGGGCACACCTGAAATTAAGTGTGTGTGTTTGCAGGGGCTCTTCTTAACTCCCCCCGCAACGTGGCTTGTATTGGAGAGACAGAACTGTGTGGTATTTTGTAGTGGGCAGTCGTAGAGAGGGAGACTGAAAATTCCCTGCACACCTTTCTTTGGTCAGCTTATGAGTCATTTTCCCCCAATAAACAGAAACTCCACCTAAAACAAATTAGATCATGTTGCTTTTCTTGGTAGCATGTCATATATTTTCTTCCCCACTTGCCCATGTTCTGTCAAAGATGAGGAACGATCTTACAGAACTCCTGATGGGGCTGGGATCAGAGCCCCGCCAAGCTACCCCCCTACGCCGACCAGAAACCTCACGGGAAATTCTTCTTGAAACATCCCAGCCCCATTCCAGGGCCTCTGTGATTAATCTGCAGATAACAATCTCAGCCGCTTATCGCTTGCCTGTCACCTCATCTATAGTGTTTGTCACTCTTAGTTTGTGTCAAACTCTAAGCAGTTGGGGGAAAAAACCCCAAAACATTTGGGGTAGGCAGTTCAAGGAAAAGTGAAGGTTGAAAGGTGACTTGGTCTTCCTCCTTTCTCCCACACTACAGACCAGGAAACTAAATTCAAAATAGCACTATGCACAAAAAGAAAACTACACCGTCCTGAGTTCTTTGCCACAGTGTTGAATAACCATGAGGAATCTCGCAGGATTTTTCCGTTAATTCATAAGAAAAGCCCACTCTAGCTTTCCTGAATGAGTTTTATTATAAGGTCTGCTGTATACTCTCCAGTATTGTAAAATGCAGCTGTGTTATCCCTGTATGTGGAATATAAATGTTTAGTCACCTCTGCGCTATCCACTAGAATATTCCTTGGGGATATCTGGCTGCTGGGCGAAAGCAGAAGCGGGTTGCCGAGTGGAGAAGCAGCCATCTGGTTATGCTGAGCCATGGGGGTTGGGGGAAGCGAAATGGGAGGGAGAGAGAGTAGTTTGAAAAGGTGTATTCATTGCTGTGGTTGTTTATTTGTTTTCATTTGTAGTATTTGTCATGAAATTTCAAATAACATTAAAGAACTCAGTGTTGTATAGGCATAGATTAAAAAGGCTGAGAAATACAGGTACATAAACTAATCCCAAGGCGATTACAGAGACAATTCTTAACTAAATGCTTTACCAGTAAATAGCCCAATAACTGAGAATGTATAAAGATACAGAACATGACTTTTAAACAGGAAAAGCTCATGGACATGTTCGGTTCTTTTACTTTTCTATAATGCCTTCCCCTGAAAGTTCAATACTCTGAGGGAACAATGTAGCCTGGTAAAAGCAACATGAGAGTGATTTCCCAGGAACTGATCTGCAACTTGCTGTACAAATAATCTCAACAGAATTATACCATTTTTGTATCAATGCCTCATGAAATGCTAACAATATTCTGTAATTCTACCCATATACACATGAAAGAGCCTCCGTGCTAACAATTGTAGTTACTTCTACAGAGGCAGGTGACTCAGGAGGAACTTCACTTTTTTAGAGTATTGGACTATTTGTTAAATATGATACTGTTAGAAGGCATTTACATTTCACTTGTAGAAATTGCATATTAATAAATTTTAAAAATATAATAATAGGCCAGGCGCAGTGTCATATACTTGTAATCCTAGCACTCTGGGAGGTCCAGGTGGGAGGATCACTTGAGGCCAGGATTTCAAGACCAACCTGGGCAACACAGCAAGATCCTTTCTCTAAAAAAAAAGAATAGAGAAATTATCCAGTGGCTAGGCACATGCCTGTAGTCCTAGCTACTGGGTAGGCTGAGGCAGCAAGATCACTTGAGCCCAGGAGTTTGAGGTTGCGCTGAGCTGTGATGACACTAGCCTGGGTGACAGAGCGAGACCTTGGCTCAAAAAAATACACACACACACACACAAACCAGATGACCTCACAGCAGTGCTAAGCCTGCTTAGTTGGGCGGTTTGAGGAATTTCCTCAAGGTTTCTGGACTTTAGTTTCCTCATCTGAAGGAGACACTGCTTGGTCAAGATGGGAGAATTCCTTACGGGGCCTGATTCACATAATGAAAACCACTGAGCATGTCATTCTTAATGAAATAATTTTATTAAGCAAAGTCCTTCTCTATTTAGTACAAGGAAAACACTATTTTAGTTAATTAATAATTCCAAAAGGGCTTTTAAAATAATATTTTGACAGTCGTTTCAAATGGATGTGCATACATGGAAATTATTATTAAAATAAGGCATATACACACATTAGTATTATTATTATTATTACCAGTTGACTCTAGCCTGAGGTAACAAAGACAGTCAAACTTCCAAACGCAAAACACATGTATGGTGGGAGCACCATAAGCTCCAGGGAAGAAACAAGTTTACTCTGAAGTTTTCCTCAAGTGTTCTAGAGTCATGAACAGTAGAAACTCTTCTTACTGATTAAATTTCCTAATGTTGAGTTTGAGGGGATCGTAAGACACCCATTAGGCTGTAGTTTTTAAGTCATTATGAATATTAAAGGAAAGACAGAATCATTAAGTAAGAATTCCCTGAGTATTAAAATGACCCCATCTTTATCTTGTTGGGAAAAATGAGAAATCGTGTGTATGTGTGTGTTTTCAATCACGAAGAGTGTTTCCTCTTCTCGTAAACTCACAGGAGCCCGTTTCCCAGCTGTCCCAGGGCAGCACGGTCACAGGCGGCAGCAGATACGCTTCTTTTGCATGTTCTCAGCGCAGAGGGTTTGTGTTCCCTGCTGACCTTTTAAAGAGCCAAACTGAGGCAGCGCCATCCTCCCCTTCCGGCCTGAAGAGTTCCCCCACGTGCAGCTGGTGGGCTCAAATTCTTGCTGGCAGTTTCCTAAGAAATGCTAAAGCTCTTTGACTTACCCAGTTAATAGAGAGGTGTCCACTCCAACTGAGAATTTCTCTGCTGTTCTCCAGCCTCGCCCGTATTCTAGGGAGAGATTTGCTAAGCACAGGGCCCACTTACCGGTCCCTGCGGAGCCAGAAGGGGGAGCCATGGGGTCAAGGTATCTCGGGCCATTCGGACTGAATATACCTGATGAATAACATGCCCGGCATGGGTCACGTAATCAGTGGTACATCACGCATAAAATAAGTGCCATTAATATGACAGCTATCTTTACTTTCTCATTTATATGACCAAGATGAACGAGAAAAATCTTTACTTAGAAAATACTGGTCGCCAGTATTTCGAAATCATGAGGCACTTTTACAACACACAGCAAAGAGGAGAACAGATTGGCCAGTGGGCTTCGCTGCTCAAAGGGAACGCCTGGCTGAGGAATAAGCTGCAGGACCCCCTGGAAGACTCTTCGTTCTCTGGGAACAGCTCCTGTGCGTGGACAGGGTGACCCTGGCGATGGTGAGCCTTGACTGCATCTTTGCCGAAGGTTGAAAGCACCAGAGACACTGGAAGTGCACTTGCTCTTGACCTGCCCCTAGTAGGGATGGAACCAGCAGCGAGGGCAGGAGCCGATCCCGCTACTTCTTAGTTCTGCAACAAACACGGGATGCCACCTAAAGCCGAAAGCAATGCTGCCCCTTGCAGTTCCCTACTCCTCAGCGAAAAGTGCATCTCAATTTCAGCAAAGCACAACTGGAGTTTTCATTTTTCCTTTACCAGTATCTGAGAGATTTAAGCGTTACAGTAGTTCAAACAGAATCTATTTCAAGCACACTCTGTAGGTTGAATAAACACAGCAAAAAATAAACACAAAGAAAAGATTCTGCGGAAGAAGAGAAATAATCTGAAAAATCCAGCTTGTGAAACAGAATTCCTATGTGAGATAGAATAAAGTGTTAGAAAATCTCTAATGGGTATTTTTGACCAAGTTGGAGAGGAGGCAGCATCTATGCAGCCAGAGTAGGCAGTTGCGAAAAGGTACAGATCTGAGGTCAGGCGACTGCTTACAGACCACAAGCAAGATGGTGATACATTTAAATGCCATGAAGAAGTGGACTGAACATAGGCTGCCACAGAACTCTGACCACTCAAGTAGAAAGAAGTTTAAGAAAATCTCCTAGAACTCAGAGGGAAGACATGTTGCATTTTATGAATGGAGAAAAGAAAGGAGACATATTTTGTATATCAGGAATTCCAGAAGTAAAAAATGGAGCAGATAACGAAGAAGAAATAATTAAAATAACGATACAAGAGAACATTCCTAAAATGAGTAAAGGTTATGATATTATTTAAAAGGCTTAGCAAGTACCAGGAACAATTTATTTTAAAAAGCCACTTGAACGAAAATTATTGAGCACATTTATATCACAGGCACTGAGCAAGGCAAAAAAAAAAAAAAAAAAATTAAACAAGACAGACATGGTACCTATTCCAATAGGGTTGAGTGTATCTTGGGAGACAGGAAAATCCCAATCAGTAGCATGAAGCATGGAAAGTGCTTGAGCAGACGTGAGAGGCTTACAAGAGATGCACTTTAATTGGTTTGGGGAATCAGGAGTGATTTTCCAGAAGAAGTGATAGTTTAGTGGACTAGAGCAATATGTAGGTGAAGAAAAATGTCTTGGTGGGCGAGAAGGGGAGTAATCCAGGCAGGAGTAAAAATCTGGGTGAAGTCTCAAAACTGAAAGAGAAGTGTGGCGCATTAAAACAACTGAAAACATTTCTGTAAGGTTGAAAAAAATCAGAGAAAAGCTGAGTTAATGAGGTTGAAGGAAAAGCAGAGGCTAATTTACAAAAGATTTGGTCATCCTATATGAATCACTTTAACCATAATGCTAAGACTGAGATAAGGACAGTGCGACACACAGGATTACATTTTGTAATGATCATATGCATACTTTCAAAACAGCTCTCCAGGCATGGTGTGAAGAAGAGTAAGACAAACGGTGAGAGACCAATTAGGAGGTCACCGCAGGAATTTAGGGAGGTAAAGGCAATCCGAACCAGGGGAGCAGCCACGGGAATGGAGAGAAGTAGGTAGATACGAGAAATTTTTAAAAAGGTAGAATCAACCTTAGACCAATTGTATGTGAGTATTGGGGAAAGAAGTCAAGGGTGACAGCTTGTTATTTGGCTGGAGCAATGAAATGCTATTCTCTGAGATGAGAAGCTCAGGAGAAAGGTTGGATGATGCGTTCCGCTTTGAACATGTTGAATTTAATGTGCTGAGTAGGCAGCTGGACCCCGGACTGGAAAGAAGGAATGAGAGTGAAGATAGGTCCTTGTGAAAGCTTAATGTGTACCTGGTACGTGACGCCATGAGACAGGATGACATTGCCTAAGAGACTGTGGAGAGTGAGAAGAGAATCATGTTGAGAACAGAAGAGAGATGCACTAAGAGGATATTTATTCCGGCAATTGGAGGCATGGGGAAGGCTTTGCAGTAAGGGGGTCATAACCTGGAGGTTAGGCAGATGGAGGCTGTCAGGATGTAACTGAAAGGCTGAGCCTTTGAATGGCATGTGGAAAATCTTGGCCCCCTTGAGTGTTTGGAAGGGCTGCAGGGAAGGGTTCTCTAAGGGGAGAATGAAGTTCCAAACACGGCATGTAGATGAAGTGGTAGAAGAACTGGAACAGTTTATTTCCCATTGAAGGGAAGTTCAATGGTTAGAGTAGAAATTCCTTGGAAGAGGGGAAGAGATTTGAGAAAAAGGGCAAAGAACAATTTGGAAGAGAGAAGATAAACGACAGAAGGTTGTATTTTCTGCATTTAAAAAGGACATCAGAGATTTGAGGCATGATGCAGTATGAAGAGAACCTCGTTGTTATATTTTAGATATTTTTTTAAATGCCATGTTTAGTGGAAAATAATACAATAAGTATCCAAACCAAAGGAAATCAGCTACCTAAAGGAAAACCAGGCAGCTGTCACCAGATGGTGACTCCATATGTCAGACAACCATAAAGCAGCACTTAAATAGTTTGAGATAGAAAGATTGTGAGATCAGAATTTTATACCCAGCTGTTGTTTACCTGAGAGGGTGCTAAAATTCTCAGATATGCAAGGATGCATACACAACTAATGTGTATAGAAGCAATAGAGCAACCAACATATACATCTTAGAAATTACTCAGAAAGCTCTAGTAAATTAAAAAATGCATCAGAGTCAGGAACCTGATCTCCATATAGAGATGACAGACTAAGCACGTGTATACCTCTGCTGTCCTTCTCCAGATCCCAGGAACATGACTAACGACATATAAGAATGAGACCTTAGTGGTCTTAGAAAACAGAGAAGTTTTTATCAGCAGATTAGACATTTCAAGGAATTTTGAAAAACTATAAAGTAAACTTGTAAGACAGGGAAAATAGAGCCAGGAAAATCACAAACAAATAGGGACATCTGGAATGGGTCACTGAAGAAGCAAGTACAGTCTTCCCCACGGAGCCTTGGAAAAATGCCCAGATCATCATCAACAAGGGCTGGAAATATTTGTTGAATGATGTTGAATGAATGAGCAGCCTGTGTGGCAATTAGCAACATAATTAATTGAAGGGTTGGCAGCCCAACCACGCTGGTCCTCAGATTTGGTACACGGAGGGCCGGCTGCGGTATTTTTTCTTAGGATATAACAGATGAGATGAACTTTCTACATAGTGGCAGCTCTGTCTTCAGGAAAGAGAAAAATAATAGGAAAGCATCTCTATAGAGTAAGGAAATGTCCTAAAACTCCCTACTTTCAGAGAAGCATCTTCCCCCACTTACTCTGACATATTCAGGTGAATCCTTACCCTACTTGCATGCTCTTTCCTTGCCCAACCTAAAAAGAGGTCCCTTTGCAGGAACATTCACATTCTTCCACCCAAAGAGGACAGGAGGATGATCCCACTCAGAGAAGAGGCCTGATGTAGGGGCGGTGTACCTTCTACAACTGCTGAAGAAAGCCAGTTGAATGACCAGCAGTGGCCATGCTTGCTCGTCAGTCACAATTACAGATAGACAGACACTGAATGAGAAGCATCTCTAGGAACAAGTGGAACATATGGTCCCCGAGATATTAGCAAAGGCAATAGAGGATAACTTAACATTTCAACTAGAATCATTAAAGAATTTGAAAGGATATTGAATATATGAAGAAAGGATATACTTGTTTAAAAATGAATCAAATGGTGAATAAGAAAGTGTGAGAAATTAAAACCATGAATAATTGAAGGAAAAAAACCTGAGAAGGACTGATTATTACAATAGATGGGGCTAAAAATGAATTGTGAAGGAGTCTCCTAGAATGCAATAGTAGCAAAGATACAAAAAATATTACTGTTGCTTTGGAATTAATCTTTTCCTCCCAACATATGTAAGATTATCTATTTTGGAATTCAGCAGTTTGGCTATGGATATTGAGTGTATCATGTTACTAATATATTACCCTGGTTTATTTATTTATTTTGGGAGACAGATACAATTTGTTTTTATAATATTGTGATTTTCTTTTCTTCCTCTAACAACTCCTTTTTTTCCTTGTGGAACTTTTAGTTCATGTTTTTTGAATCACTGAATACGATTGTCACTTCTGTTAACTCTTCTATAGAATCAGCATTATCTCACTTTTATTTTAAAATATTTAAATATGTTCATGTGTTTAGAAGACAAAATTAAAGATTTTTATTAATTTCATTTTCTTTTTGTTAATTTGAATTTTTGAAAACATAACAATATCACAAAAATTTAAATAGAAAATAACATATTATAATACTTATAAAAACACATGTTTGAGTTTAATTCTGTACAGTTTTCATTGCTCATTGCTCTTTTCCTTTTGGGGGAAGCTTTGGCTATTTTATTATAGATTCATAGGCACACACTGTACAGAGCATAATAGATCCACAGGTTTGTTATGCAAATTATCTGTCCCCTTCCAGCCTGTTTACCCCTCCTCCCAAAAAAATACTATCAACTCTTTTAGCTAATTCCTGTGTTGTTTCTGCATGTCTGTAAATAAGGTGTTGGTCTTGCTGCTTCCTAAGTTTTCAGCTTTATGTATTACCTACTGACTTTCTGCTGTGAAAGATGAGGAATTTTAACCTTGCTTTCTCATTTCTTCCTTTGGGTGTCCAAAATAACATTCCCTTCTCTCTCCTTCAATCCTTCAATAGATTTATATTGTAATTTTATTGTCACCAAATATTTATTGCTTAAATTGTTATAATCATGTAAATGCTGTTGAGAGCTGAGCCTGTTAAACTCTGACAACATTTCCTTTCCTGCACAACTTTTTGCATCTCTTGGAATCAATTCTTATCTTTTTGTTCATTTGTTTGCTTGGTTTTCTATATACTTATCATCAATTTAACACACAATCTCCGGCAATTATCTGAATCTCTTCCCAATAAATTTGTTCCTATTAGTTATTTTAATGTTTTCATCTTCTTAGAAAAATTTCTCTGTGATCCCTCTGAGCGGTTGCAGTTTGAGTGGTTGTCCTCTGTAAGGACTGTGCTAGATTCTCCAGCTTCATCACCAATCTGGGAATTTTTCTTTCCTTCTCTCTTGTGTTGCATGTCCTGTTTCTTGGATCTCATGTCTTCTTCTTTCTGGTTTCTTTGGTTTTTGGCTTCTTTTGGAGGGATGCTTGAGAGGTCAATTTTGGGAGACCTTGAATTTCTGCAATTGTTTTTCTTTTTGCCTGACACTTCTTAGCATAGCTAGGCACACAGTTTTAAGAATTGGAAGAGGTGGAGAGCATGCTTTCACTTTCACTGAAGGCTGTGCCTCCCAATTTGCAAAAAAAAAAAAATGGAATAGGAAGAGGAAAACATTGCTTGTTTCTCTTCTAATTTTTAATATTTGCTATTGAGAAATATGAAACCACTGGGATCCCTGATGTTTTGTATAAAACTTGTTTTCAAACCTTTTCTTCTTCTCTGGGAGCCTGTATGATTTCCTCTCTGTCCCCAATCTTCTGAAACTGCTCAGTGAAGCCTTGCTTTCTGTCTCTTTACATTCACTGTCCTGGACATTCAGAGGATGGTCCTTTGAATCTGGGCACTCATGTCCTGAGTCCTGTCAAGTGCTCTTGAATTATTGTGTTCATAGTCACCCTCCCTCTATTTTATCTGTTCTTTCTTTCTTGAATTCCCATTATGCAATTATTGGACCTCTGTAACTGACTTTCCCAATTTCTTACTATTTTTCAATTCCCAATCACTTTGTCCTTTGAGTCTGTTTTCTAGAAGACTATCCCAACTTTCTTCCTATTTTTTAATTCACTTTTGAATTTTATTTTTAATTTCCTAGAACTCTTTTTCTGGAATATTGATTAGTATAGCATTTTAATGGTTGCAACATATTCTCTTACCTATTTGAGGACATAATGATAGTTTTGGGAGATCTATTTTTTCTTGCATAAGCTTAGTTTCTCCAAGTTACTTTTGTCTGTTTCTATTTCTATTTTTCATCCCAGGCTTTCTTTACATGTTTGATACTCATTTTGTCTGCTCATATTTAGTGGTCAACCTACCGCCGATTGGAAGCTCTGAGCTGGTTGACCTGTTGTATTGGGAAACTTCAAAGTCTTTCCTCTTGAACTGGCCAGGCTCTTTAGCTTGGACTCTTCCAGGTTTGGAAGCCCAGGCAACCAGTGTTCTGAGAGATGAATGAGGAAGAAGGTTGGACATCTCAGAATTTGCTGTATAGGTGCTCACTTAACCCATCTCTCTGTGGTCTAAACATTTCATTTATATTTCATCACCTAAAGACCCTCTTGCTTACTATCTCCACAACATAATCCTCCAATCGTCTGCCAAGGAAGGGAAAGACATTTGGCCAGTGACATTGAATAGAAACTAATTTCTAAAATGGTTTGAACCAAGTCTTCTTATTTTAGCCTCCTCCTCTTCTTCCTTTACCCCCACTCCTGGGGGTAGCTGGTGTGCACACTTACATTTCTGGGGACTTTGTGGAATAATCTCACCTTTCCCTACTGCTGGCTTAGATCAGCCTTCTCAAACAACAGCTCCCTGTTATTTATTCTTCTGCTTTTTAGATTGCAAAATTCTGTTGCTGCTTTCTCCTTTGCTGTATTTTTTTGGAGGGGGTGTATGTCTTATAATATCTCCTTCATTTGCCTTTTAATGGAGTTTCAGAAGGGAAGGAAAGTATTATACAAACATATGTTTACTCTGCCATCTTTATCTGGAAGTTGATTTCCTGGTGTATCTGATAATTGAAACAGTTATGCGATGTTGCACTTGACCATATTCAACTCTCTTAAGTGATTGAAGTCTTGAGCATCTATATTAATTGGTATAGGCTAATAGGCTAATAGGCTATAGTAACAGGAACCCCAAAACGTCAGTGCTTAACATAACAAAAGTTTAATTCTCACTGGTACCGAATGACCATTAGGGGGAGAGGGTAGCTCTGCTTCCCAGTGCCTGGGGGTTGACAGAGGCTGACCGAGGCTCAATCATCTCGTAGTTGTACAATTGGAAGCATCTAAACTTCTTGGTTACCATAATAAGGACAGAGAGATGGAGAGTCTCATGTGGGAAAATAAATATTTTAGGCTGAAAGGGATATGCTCACGTTTCATTGGTCAGAATGTTTAATGACCCTGACTTACTGAAAGAAACAAGAAAGTGTCCTGCCCACAGGTATTTGAAAGGAAGAGACACTGAGTAAGCACTGGAAGTTGTAGATATGCAGTCACGTGCTGCAAAGCATTTTGGTCAACGACAGACCAAATAACACTATAGGGTCCCATAAAATATAATATCATATGTTTACTATACTTTCTGTGTTTAGATACACAAATACTTACCATTGTGTTACGATTGCTATAGTATTCATTACAGTAACATGCTGTACAGGTTTGTAGCCTAGGAGCAACAGTCCACACCACATAGCCAATGTGTGCAGTAAGCTATACCATCAGATTTGTATGAATACACTCTGTGATGTTTGTACAATGTTGAAATTACCTAACAATGCATTTCTCAGGAAGTCTCCCCATTGTTAAGCAATGCATGACAGTACATTGACCTGAGAGTATGTATTTGCTAGGATAAGACAAGACTGCTATAAAAAGTAGACTCAATTCAATTCAGGAGCTTAAAAGAAAATGCAGTTTATTTATTTCTCCTGAAACACATCACAGTGAACATCCAGCGATGAGAGGTGGCTATGGTCCCTACTAGATGCTTCACCTGTGTGTGTGCATTGCAGTCTCACGGTTCTGCTCTAAGTGAATGGTTTGTATGCTAATGTTCACTTGAAAAGCCTAAGACTCAGAGAAGTTATATAACCTGCCCAGGGTCACACAGGAAGGGAAGGCAGAGACAGAGTCCTCACAGGAAGGGCTGAGTGTGGAAGATTTTAGCACCAAGTCCCAAACATTTCTTCCTACACATTTCCACTTGTCCTCAGTGGAGGGTGTGCTGTTATGTTTGAGAATACAAGGGAAGGTGTTAATGGAGAAAGATGAAAGCTGCTTGGGGAGGCAAGATGGACGCTGGGGAAGCCTAACAGAGAGAAGATAAAGACGATTTTGCGGAGGGAGTATCTGGAAATAAACAAAACAAGACGCCAATTGTAGTGCTTCTGTGGTTGCACTGCTAGGAATTGTGACTCAACAGAAGCTTGAGGCTTTGCTCCTCATGAGTGTTGCTTTCAAAGAAATGTGATCAGTGAGTCCATTTTTGCAAGGAGAAGTTGCTTAGCCATGAAATGAACATTCCATGATTTCAAATAACATGCAATAAAGAAAAAATTTTTCTTATTTGTGTTTTTAAATTCACTTTCTTTCAGTATTTATCCCCTGAGATAAAAGTGATAATCGAACTTCTAAGTATGTGGAGCTAAAAGATAAACTCTTAAAATCCTGTAACGCAGAAATGTCAGGGAAAATAACAGAGAGTTGAGGCATTGTGACACTGTCCACTGGCTTCCCCTGCTCCCCCTCTCCGTACTGTCTTCTAGTATCCCAGCATTAATCGATTCTATCCTCCCATCTATTATAAGAAGCACCAGAGGTGGGGAAAGAATCCGTTAAATATAATCTAGTCTACAAGAGGCCTCAATGTCAAGTTCAGAAATGTTACAGTAGGAGAAAACGTGAATTTCAGAATAGAAGGCACTACATGAAATGGATGGTTATGGCCAAAGCTGGGAGGTAATTATCCGTTGATGAATGGCCGGCCAGCCAGAGATATTTTGGCACAATGTGGAATGGAAATGATTCTGGGTCAGCCGGAACTACAGAGCCAAAAGGGATCTTCCCCTGGGAAGGCAGGGAAAGGTGGGGGGAATGAAAAACGAATCATTTCTGCAGAAGCTGAGGGTGAACTTGAAGCTTTAAGAAATGGATCCTCACGTGCAGCCCAGACTGAGAGAAGGAGACAGCAACTGGAAGAGATAAATGGTCTTCTCAGTCGAAGAAACTTAATTTTGAACCAAGTTAGAAATTTCATGATAGGAAAAACTCAAGATTTCTCTAGGCGCTAAAACCTGCACTTTTTAGAAGGCTCACAATATGCTCATAATTCTCAATTTTTGATATTTTTAACAGATTGTATGATAAACATGGCTGTTTTCACTGTTGAAAACAAACAAAAAATAGCTTCAGAAATAAAGACAGCAAATCACCTGCCCAGAGTAATTACTGGGCTTAGGTGTCTATGCCCACGCTGGTCAAAACTGAAAAGTCAACAAAAACGGAACCTTTGCTTACCCTACCGTGGGCTCTTTCCTGTCTTCTTGTGGTACCCCTTTTCCACCCAGGCACTGTGCCCACCTCAGGGACTTTATACCTCCCAAGGTGAATCCTACGCAAGGTGTGGACTAATGCGCTTATTGACAGGTGCTTCCCAGAGTAGGAGTAAATTAAAAAAAAATAGGCTCCAGAAAAAGAAATGGAGTTTTTCAAAACAACAAGATGGATTTTTGGTCTAAGGCCAAATGGTATGTTTAACAAAAGTATGGAATAAACAAGAAATCAGATGCGGGAGGGACCCATAGCCCAATACCAAGAGTGACCTAGACCAAATATTCACAGGCCAACACTGAACCAAGCATCGTCTCATTTAACCCTGACAGTAACAACCTCTGAGGTAGGTGTACTGCCATCTCTATTTCACAGACGAGGAAAATCTGTGGTGTAGGAACATTAGTGTCACATTCAAGGTCTTGCAGAAGGTTAAGTGGCTCAAATCAGATTTGAACTGAACTTTGACAACAGAGGCCAGGTTCTTTCTTCACTGCAAGCGACCTGGGGTCAGAATGATAGGCAGAGGCCAGCCCCAGGCACCTTGTGACAAACAGCATCCTCCGGTGTCAAAGAGTGGTATGGGGTGGTCCTCACCAGGCTGACGGATCCAGCAGTGTCTTGAAGCATCATATGCCAACTGGATCCAACAATTACTGATAATTGCTACTACTTAAACTTATTTCTAAGAAAATTGAAAAGTGGAATTTCCTCCTGACTAGATTTGATATTTTGCAGACAGGAAATTTCCCATCATCCAAATGTTGCATATTTTGCATGGCTTCATCCTACACATCCTCCCCACCCCACTTCCTGTCCCCACCAGACACTGCCCATGTCAATGGCCAAACTTTGACTGAGGCGTGCCGAGCTGACAGCAGTCCGTGTCAATTGTTCAGTGAAGCCAAACTCTGCAACCGTTCTCCGTGTCAGTACTTGTCTGTGCACGGAAAGTTTCCCCCAGGATGTCCCCTCTTCTCTGGAAAATAGTTTCAGCTCTTCACAGTGACAGTGATTCTGGAGTGGATCACTGGTCACCTGACGCGAGAAGGGTAGAATTATAAGGAAACGGACAGCTTCTTGAAGACGTAGCCCCGTAAGGAAGCTCAAGTCTTTGGGAGGTGTCCCCGGAGTCTCTCTCATGAAGGAGCACTCCTGTGGCGGGCCTTGAGAATTGCCTTCATCCCATAAGGCGCCTGTGTCCCCCTGCAGCCTTGGGTAGGGTTGACGCAGAGCTGGCTGGTAGAGTAATGAGGTTCCAGATTCTTCACACACGCATCACAGCAGCTGGACTGCAGTTGAGCTCACAGTCAGGAATTCAAATGACTGGGAGGCAAGGCCGGTGTGCATGAGCGAGGGGCCAGGTCTAACACAACACCGGTCACCGGGTCCTTGGCACCCTGGCCAGAGCACGTCCTCTTGAAGGCGGCACGACTTCATCGCTTAATTTAATCGCTGCCGGCTGCTGCCACGAGGCATTGAGATGACAGGGTGGCCAAGTTTGATTTTTCAAGTTAAGTGGAAATGTAGATTTTAAAATGTGAAATTTCCTGTTTTTCTGACTCTAGTATTAAATTTAAATGTTTGAAACACTATGAGTGTTTTGAAAACAATCACAGAGCAAATTCAGCCACCGTGCCTCTGGCCCACGCCCCGGCCACATCGCTTTCTCCTCCGGCACAGACCCAAATACAGTAAGGACTCGTGAGTGGTTGCCACGGCTACAACTTTTTGTGTGCTTGCTACAGAAGTAAGTCACTTTTGTGGGTTTTCCTAGGAAAATAAAATTTTAAATATTTCGCTTTCCTTGTAAATACAGTCCTGGGTCACTCAACCAAGGGGATACATTCTGAGAAATACGTCCTCACGCGATGTCAGCATTGTGTGAACAGCACGGGGCGCGCTTGCACACGCCTGGATGGCATCGGCCGCCACTCGCCCAGGCTACGTGGTCTGCCTGTTGCTCCCAGGCTGGAGACCTGCGCAGCGGGTTACTGTGCGGAACACTGCCGGCAACTGCAACACTACGGCAAGTGTTTGTGCATCTAACTACATTCAAACATAGAGAAGATACCATGAAGTATGGTATGAAAGATAAAAAGCAGTGCACCTGCATGGAGCACTTGCCGTGAACAGAGCTGGCAGGGCTGGCCGCTGCCCTGGGCGAGTCAGGGAGAGAGTGTTGAGTGCGGCGCACACGACTGGACACTTTATAAACGCTGCACTCCTAGGCTACACCAAATCTATAAAAAATTTTTTTCTTCAATATTAATAAATTAACCTTAGCTTACTATAACTTTTTTACTTTGTAAACTTTTAATTTTAAGTTTTTTGACCTTGTAGGAACAGTTAAATTAAGCACAGGAGAAAGTGATGCAATCCAGAGACACGGTATGCAAAATACACGAGGCTGCTGCTGGCGTAACACCACACCCCACAGTAAACCGTTTCTTTTCTAAGTACAAGGACACTCTAAAATAACAATAAAAAATGTAACATAGTGATTATATAAACTAGTAACATAGTTGTTTATTGCAGCGGTCCCCAACCTTTTCGGCACCAGGGACCGGTTTTATGGAAGACAATTTTTCCACAGACCAGGGGTGGGGGGCTGGGGTGTGGAGTGTCGCGTGCTGTGGGGTGGTGTGGGCCCATTTCCTCATGTGCCAGGCAGGGGCTGGCGCGGCGTGGCTGGGGGGCTGGGGACTGCAGCTGTACCTAATCGTTATGTGCTATACTGTTATACAACTGGCAACCCGGTAGGTTTGTTTACACCAGTATCGCCACAAACACGAGTGATGTGTTGTGCTGTGAGGTTACCACGGCTATGCTGTCACTAGGCAACAGGAATTTTTCAGCTCCCTTATAACCTTATGGTGCTATTGCCGTGTATGCGGTTTGTTATTGACCAAAATGTGCAGCGCATGATTGTATTATATATACAATCCTTAATGATAATGATTTCCTTCAGGATAATGTCCTTAAGCAATTCTATGATAACAAACCTAGGGGCTTGGCTAACTAGGCAAAGTGACTACGTCTTAGATTAGTGATTGCAATTTGAATTTATGAAGAATTATTATAAACAAAGGGATCTACTTTTTAAAAATATTTTTAAAAAATCAAAATTATATTGTTGTTCCAGTCAAATCTTTTAACAAAGTTGTTAAACAAGAATAAATCCTATAAATTAGCCTCTAAATCAAATAAAGGCAGACTATAAATCTGATTATAAGGTAACGATTTATGTGCTTCTCTTATACAGCAGAATACAACAGTTTTTTTTCTGTGCCATCATGATGTTTCTCTTCCAAAGTTATGATACTGCCTGATGACTAGCTAGAGTTGATATTTAATGGGGGCACAGTTCTTTGGAATATAAAAACATGTAATGTAGCACTTGCCCTATAAGGGCTTATAACCAAGGCTCATGCACTCATAGAAATAGAAGTGCCTCAGTGGCCATTCAATGCAACTGCAAACAACGTTTGAGCAAATTTTCATCCAGCCTAGTCTTGAATCTTTCCAGCAAGAGAGAAAATGCAAACCCCAGCTCCTATTTTGATCTTTAATAGCGCTAATAGCCTACCCAGTCGTGTAGATCTCATTATTTTTACCTATTTCTACAGATTTGGCCCATAAGAAATAAGTACAACCTTCGTTTCGCATGGCCATGCTTGAAAATTGTTGAGGATAAGTTTCATGTTTTCTCCAGGCTAAGCAAAACATGAAATTCCATTAATGTCTTGATGTCATGCTTCCTTCAAGCATATGTTTTGTTTTTACCAACCTTGTCAGCCTTCCTTCCTTGTGCTCCAGTTTCTCTAAATCCACCCAACAGTGATGAGGCCAGTAAAGATGGGACTATTGCCCTAAATTTCCTTTAATATATCCTGCATAAAAAAGATTGTATTGGCTTTTAAAAAATTCATCAATTGGTTGAACTTATTGCCAGCTAAATCTCACAAGAATTTTCATTTATATGTTGCTAGCAGACACATCTGAATGATGCTGCATTTGTGAAATGAGTCCCTTGGATCCAAAGATACGGTCTTAGATCTATCCCGTGTTGAATTTCGTCTTGTTAGATTTGTGCTTTAGTCTTGAAATGGCCAAAGGTCTTGCTGGAAGCTTTGTTCTCAGAAGGAATATGGTGTTATGTTGGGAATGAATGCCTTTAAGAAACCCTCTCTTTTTGAACCACCTAATATTTTCATATTTTTGGTATTTTTCTCTTTTTGCTCATCCTACAAGCGACAGGTTTATGTTTATCCTGCATTCAGTGTTTTGAGGGATTTGTTCAAAAATTTGCATGGGTCTCTCTTCAAATACTGAAGGTCCGAATCAAGACAGTAGGGAAGTCCAGATTTCTGCTGGCTTGGCTTTGCCAGATCAGAGTTCCGTCCATGTATGGGGAGTCAGGATGGAGCTCCAGCTGGAGCCGGCTGTGGGCTATCACCTCAGGGATAAATAGTTTCTTTTCTTTGTTTGTTGTGGCAACCTGAACTGAGCTGAGAAAGTGCCCAACAGCGGCAAACTGGATGGGCTTTCCGGGATTCTAGGCGTACTGAAGATCTGCAGCGCTCTTGACACGCTCTTCATGTCAGTGGGTGGCTTTGCCCGTGTTTCGAAAGCCTCCCTCTGGCTACTGCCTTTGGTCCTAGTCTGTACCCGGTACTTCCCCTTCTGTCGGGATGAACATTTGCTCGAGCATTGGGAGCTCTTTTATTTCTTGAGTTCTGAGAACTAGATTCTACTGGAGTATAGAATTCTCTTTCGATAGCATTGTTTATGATTGTTTATCCTTGTTTATGATTGAGTACTCAATGTGCTGTCTTAAAAAAGCAAGATAGTGGGAAATGAGAACAGAATCAAACGTGTTAACATAAGTAGACATAATCTAACAATGTGTACTAGTTAATTATTAAAGTGATACTGTGTGGTTATGTTTTATCTTGCTAAGAAAATTAGTTGTTAACTGATCAGTGGGAAATAAACTCTTTTTTGACAGTGCTATACAAGAGCACATTTTAGTCATAGGCAGGGTGGTAATTAAAAAACATGCTGCCATTTGTGATTCATCTGAGATCTGACTCAACTCTCCCGTTTTCCTTGGGAAGACAAGCAGATCAGCGCCTGGGCTCAGTAAGGCATGGGCTACAGCTTTACCACTGTCACGAGTCAGAGGTAAAATATCTGTTCCTAGAAACAAAGGGGTTTGACACAGTGATCCATTATGCTGATGCACAAATTTTAAAATGCTTTAAAATTAACCCAATGTGTTAGGGACTTTATGCTATAAACTTCTCCTTTTTCTGGAGTATTTAGGCCAAGCTATGAACTTCATATCAGAAGGAAGAGATAACCTGTGGTAAACATTTCTACACTCCACATCGTAATAGGCTCACCTCAGGAAGTAAGATGTTTGATTTTGAATCAGTTTAGGTTGCCTTAAATCCAGAGGAGACCTGTTATCTGACAGTTCAAAAGCCAAAATAATATCTTGTGAATGAGAAAAGGAATTTCTTCCAGTCAAACAATACTAGTTGAAATCTAGGTAAACTCAGGCAGTCTTAACATTTTAAAGCCATGGCAGAGGCATGGACGATAATATTAAGACATTTAAAGACAAAAAGCTAGCATAACAAAGGAAAATTGAAATTTATATTATCAGTGGGGGACAGTAAGAAGAAAATAAAGAGCAAAAAATAAGAATCTTAATAAATAAAGCAATGAAGTAAACTCCTATGATTGGGGATAAAAGTAAAAAAAAGATGTATTTAGAAAAATAAAGAAGCTATAATCACAGATAATAATAAACTGTAAACATTTAAATGACATTTTCTGTGTACAGAGCTCTGTACTGGTGTTTTAGATAAATTCTTATAATTCTCACAACAATTCTACGATATAGGTATTATTACTATTCCTGTTTTATAGGTAAAGAAACCAAGTTATGAAAAGGTTATATCAATATCTGGTGTTTTAAATGTCAATACCTTCCTAGTGTATATACAAGTTCTTGGGATTGCCTTGTTGCAAAAGTTTAAAATATTGCTTCTTTGTTTTGTATCTTTTTCTTGACAACCACATGCAAGATCTCAGTAAGTCTTGCAAGTTCTATATCCAGCCTTTATGTAAAATCTTTCACTTGTCTCCATCTTTCCTGCTATCTAAGTCTAATGCATCATCATTTCATCTGGAGGATAGCAATAGTCTCCTAATTGGTCCTTCTCCCATTCTTTTCCCCTTATGACTCATTCAGCAACTAAAGTAAGCTTGTAAGATCAATGAGATCCTATTTCTTTCTTGCTTCAAACTTTCCATTGGTGCTCTCATTGTATTTACAGTAAATCCTAAATTCCTAGCCATGATTCATAATTCTTTACATGATTTGGTCCCAGCCTACCTATCTCCAACTACATTTTATTCCATTCTCTTTCTCTTTCTCAGTGGTAGAGGTTTCAAGTCCCAGTAACTTGTCCTTTTCCTTGGAGGAAATAGATCCTCATGTCACAAAGCACTGAATCTCTACAATTGTCACCAATAGCGTAGGTCATTGACACATCATAGGGTTTTTAATCCCACCCTTTATCATATAGGCATCTCCAAGGGAGTCCAGAGTACTTGCCAATTCCTGCTTATCATATCTGCTTAGAATAATATTAATGTAGTGCTCAGTGTGCAGTTCTGTGGAATGTCAAGACAGTCAAGTACTATATTGTGTTTTTGCATTAATGATCATTATATATCTTTCATATGTTACATGTCATTTGTCTTACTAATATTCTGAAATTTTTAGCAAAGAAGTCTTGTACATCTCTTCTTAGATTAAATCTCAGGTATTTGATAATTTATGATAAGATATTTTAAATAATCTATTTCTAACTATTTGCTGTTGGTATATGGAAATTCAATCAATTTTTAAAGTAAAAATAATCTAAAATGTAATTATTAAAATGATATGGTATTATATTTTGCCTTGCTAAGAAAATTAGTTATTAACTAACCAACGGGAAAGAAATACTTTTTCTGAAAGCACAGCAGAAGAGCAAATTTTTGTCATAGATCAAGGTTGTAATTTGTATCTAACAATTGTATCTTTGTGTATAGCAATCTGATTAATAGACTTTTATTAATTTTGGTGGTTTATAAGTTTTAAAAATATTCAGATAACTGATGTTGTATTAGGATAACATTGAAAGGGAGACTCAGCTGTATATACGCACTGTAAACATAATTTCAAGATATTTTGATCAAAAGGAAACGATGTACAGAATAGAAATATGTCTTTTGTAACTCAATGACACCAGTACTTATGTGAAACAATATGATAGTTTCTAAATTTTAGTCTTTAGTAAAGTTCTCTCCTAAAAAAACAAAACACAAAACCTAAAAAAAAGACATTTTTCATTTCATTCATTGTATTTTTCAGGTTCAGGATTTCTGTTTGATTAACAAAATTATTTCAATCTCTTTGTTAAATTTCTCATTCTGCTCACTTCTTGTTTTCCTCATTTTATTGAATTGTTTCTCTGTATGTTTTTGAAGGTCATTGAACTTCAAATAGTTATAGCTTCAAATAGTTATAGTGAATTCTTTGCCAGGCAGTCCATGTATCTCCATTTCTTTAGGATCAGTTGCTACTGCTTTATTTTGTCCATTTGGTGATGTCCTGTTTCCCTGATTATTCTTGAATCTTATGGTCATGAGTCAATGTCTACACATTTGAAGTAATATGTACTTATTGCAGTCTTCTCAAATGGACTTTGTCTGGGAATACCCTTCAACAGGAAGTGTGTCCAGAGGTTCTGGGCAGGCCATAAGCCTGGGACCACTGTTACCAGCACAGCACCAGGCTGGAATCCCATGGCTAATGTGACTAGTACAGAGCTGGGGTGTGTTGGATCCTTTGCCTGTTGCTAAGGGTTGTTTGGAGCCCAAGGTCACTGTAGTTGGTTAGCAGTGATGTAGACTGGAGACTGAGTCCACCTCACAAGGACTGTGGGTATCCACTTGGCACCACAGGGCAGGTCTGGAGTCTCAGTCCCTGGGTACTGGCCTGGAGTCAAGGGTTGTGGGGGTCTGCTCAATGTTGGGTTTTACTGTGGCAGGTCTGGTGTTAGAGTTCAAGGCAAAGACCTATGCTCACTTCTCTCTCTTTCCCCCTAACAGATTGTATCTCTCTCCCTCCGGTGCTGCCTAAAGTTAGAGGAGGGATGATATGGGTAATATAAAACTGTCCTTCCTATCCTTTTCAATATGTCTTTTATTATTATTATGCTATAACCAGATACTGTGATCTCTTGTTTGGTTTTCTTAGCTCTTGTTGAAGGTACTTTCATCCACGAAGAGCTGTTCAAATTGATGTTTCTAGGGGAGAACTATCACTGGAGAGTCCCATTCTGCCATCTTATTCCGGCTTCTTCCCCAAAACAAAACCACAAAAACAATGACAAAATACCATAGGCATTCTTAGAGTTGAGATAATTTCGTATCTTAAATGTCTTGTTGCTAGAGGCGAAGATTCATTCTTAAGTTCAGAGATGATGTTTAAAAAGCACAAGAAGCCAAATTAAAAGAGGTTTTCACTGGTTAATTTGTGATAATTTGAGTTTCAAAGAAATGAAAGGAAAAGTTACAATGAATTAGACAAGGTTAGTCTGTAAAACTCATGAGTTCATTATGATTCTCTTAAGAAAATTTAATATTTTTTCACTTAGTGCTATATTTAGGTTAATTTATTTAGGAAAACATATTTATGGAAAAGGGCTGCCTATCAGTGTAACACTTCTAAAGGAATTGATCCCCAAGTTTAAAATGTCCTTCTCCATAAATAGCAACAGGGCACATACTTTACAGAGCAAATAGCCGTGAAAGTCTATGATGCTCATGTCACCCAGAATTAGACGAGTCAGTAAAACCCACAAGTGGAACTCTCCTCATTTTTTTTTAAATGAGCATTTCTGAGACCTTGAGACTTTCTGCTAAAACCAATCCTATTCTTACAAGGACAGTCATCTATTAAGTAATATTTTATTCTTTATAAATCCATAATGGGTTTTGTTAAGATATTCCATTAATAATACATACTCTCTTTCTGACAATCCAAATGAGTGGAGTCACAATGTGCAGCATGCTCCAGAGAGTAACTCTATCTCTGATTTCATTCCTGTCAGGGCAAAATGATTTTAATCCCCAACTACATGGAATTTCTCAACTCTTCACCAAACTCTTCACTGGAAAAATCTCTCAAGGCTTTTCTTATCTTCAGAATCTTCACCTCCAGTTCTGGTGGACCAGGTTGACTTTTGCCACCTTACCTTAGCTCTTTGTGTGGAGAGACTACCCTGGTCACCCATTTTCTCCCAGGGGAAGGAAAGATAGAAATACTTTTCTCCATCTGAGGGGAGAAAACTCACTTAAAACCTCTCCAGTGGCCCTATGACTATTTGATTTCACTAAGAATTTCTTCTTTTGTTAATAAAAGGACCTGTAAATAATAAGTAGAAGCTTTACAACTGCCACACTGACAGTCTCAAATGACTGCACTATATGGTAGGTAAAGAGAGTGGATCTAAATTCTATGGCAGAAAATATATGCTTAAAAAAAGTCAAGAAGCTCCACATGCCAGTATGTACAATAATTAATCATAATATGGATAAAAATAGAATAGGAAATCAATTGAGAAAAAAATTATAAAAGTTTCCACTTTAAGATGCCAGTTTAAAAAATTTTTGTTTATAATTGATGTATGGGCTGGGCACGGTGGGTCATGCCTGTAATCCTAGCACTCTGGGAGGCTGAGGTAGGAGGATCCCTTGAGGTCAGGAGTTTGAGACCAGCCTGAGCAAGAGTGAGACCCTGTCTCTACTAAAA
>CAUYRT010070436.1:0-29086 GCA_963574885.1 Lepilemur ruficaudatus | reverse complement strand
CCTAGCTCACAGCAACCTCAAACTCCTGGGCTCCAGCGATCCTCCTGCCTCAGCCTCCCGAGTAGCTGGGACTACAGGCATGCGCCACCATGCCCGGCTAATTTTTTTTTCTACATATTTTTAGTTGGCCAATTAATTTGTTTCTATTTTTTTTTTTAGTAGAGACGGGGTCTCACTCTTGCTCAGGCTGTTCTCGAACTCGTGACCTTGAGCGATCCTCCTGCCTCGGCCTCCCAGAGTGCTAGGGTTACAGGTGTGAGCCACCGCGCCTGGCCCTCATTGTTATTTCTGATAGATTTCCTATTGAGTCTCTTACGTTCTGTGCACAGACGCTCTCACGTTCTGTAAATGATGACAGTTCACAAACCGGTGCATGGGGCGAGCCGCAGGGACCTTGGGGCGTCAGCTCGGTCCCCAGGACGATGTTGGATGAGGGACCTCGTCTCAGTCCTGGTGCCACTGGCAGCGACTCCAAAGCTTTATCATTAAGTGTCAAGCCTACTGGATGTTTGAAGTGGATGTCCCCGATCTAGACAAAGGGCTGCCTTTCACTTCCTGGTTTGCTAAACACTCATAAGGAGGTGCTGAATTTTATGAGTAAGGTCTGCATCTATGAAGATAATCATACAGGTTTTCTTCTTTAGTCTTGTAACATGGGAATGTTACCGATAGGTTATCCAGTGTTATACCGCACTCGTAGTCCTGAAATAAGTCCTGTTCGGTCTTGTTCTTAGCATATTGTTAAATCAGTTTGTTAAAATTTTATTTAGGATTTTGCAACATGTTCGTAAGTGAGACCGCCCTACACTTTGACTTGCTTGTGTGAGCCCTAGAAAGTCCGGCCGTCGCCTCGGACATCGCCTCTGCCCCGTTCGCTCTCCCTTCTCTTCCTGTCGACACCGTAGGCATTGTAATTCGCTCGTCACGTATCCTAACGTGACGTCTGTACTTTCCATCGTTTTGTCTTTCCGCCGCCTTCCAGGTCGTGCGTTCTGATCTTTCTTGCACGTCACTGTTCTCTCCTCGGCGCCACCTGATCTGCTCTTAAAATCCTCTGTTGTGCTTTAAATTTCTGTTACAGGCGGGCGCGGTGGCTCACGCCTGTAGTCCCAGCACTCTGGGAGGCCAAGGCAGGAGGATCGCTCGAGGCCAGGAGTTGGAGGCTGCAGTGAGCTGTGATCACACTGAGGCACTCCAGCCCGGGCAACAGAGCGAGACCCTGTCTCAAAAAATAAAAAAAAATTCTGCTACAGTGGGGTTTGGGTTTGTTTCCAGCGGTTCTGTTTGTTCTTCTCAGACGTGTTCGGTCTGTCGTTATGGTTTTTCCCACTTTGCATATTTCCAAGCTTGTCTTTTTCACTTGGCTGGTCTGTCGTCCACGGCGCACTCTTCTTTTCCGTGGGTTTCCACTCTCGGGGCTTTGTTTCCGGGGCTTTGTTTCCCTTTAATTCTGCTGGCTCAACGCCCTTGAGAAACACCTCGCCTGGGACGCAGGGTCTTCCCCCACGCTGGGCTCACGCTTGTTTCTGAGCCGGACCCAGCAGTGGTGCCCGACCGCCGGGAACACGCCAGATCACACGCACAGACCGCAGATTCATGGATCTTCCCGGTGGTGCAGACCTGGCCCGTGAATCGGTTTTCAGACCCTCCAGGGTCATGGGCTCCCGGGGAGGCTCTCCTGCCCACCCTGCCCTGCCTGGAGCAATCCTCCCACGCGCTGGGGGGTCTGGGGAGAGGGTAGGTCTCTTCTGAACCCCGACCCAGGGTGAGGCACAGCTTAATATGGGACATTCTCCCCTGCGTGACGCCGGGCCTCTGTGACTCTGCTGGTCTGTGCTCCCCACCAAGCCCTCACCTCCCACTGGTTGGAACCCAGTCCCCAGCCCCTGCAGAAGTGCCTCTGTGCTTGCTTTCCTCTGCCTCCCTGTCTGTTGTCTGTTTGGAGACAGAGTCTCACTCTGTCACCCTGGGTAGAGTGCCGTGGCTTCAGCCTGGCTCACTGCAACCTCCAACTCTTGGGTGCAAACAATCCTCCTGCCTCAGCCTCCCAAGTAGCTGGGACTACAGGCATGCGCCACCATGCCCGGCTAATTTTTTCTATATATATTTTTAGTTGTCCAGCTAATTTCTTTCCATTTTTAGTAGAGATGGGGTCTCGCTCTTGCTCAGGCTGGTCTCGAACTCCTGAGCTCAAACCATCCACCCGCCTTGGCCTCCCGGAGTGCTGGGATTACAGACGTGAGCCATAACACGGGGCTAATTTTTTTTTTTTTTTTTAGTAGAGATGGGGTCTTGCTCTTGCTCAGGCTGGTCTCAAATTCCTGGCCTCAAGCGATCCTCCTGCTCCGGCCTCCCGGAGCTGGGATTACAGGCACGAGCCACTGTGTGGCCTTCCTGTTCTTGGCCTCATGTTCTTTCCTCAGCTCTCACAAGTTTTGAAGAAGTTTTTTTTATGTACATGTGTTTTTTTCTCCAGCATGATCAGTTGTTTTCGGCAGTAGAGTTGGTCCAAATAGCCTGGTCGAGCACAGTGCAGGGACCGTAACTCCCAGCTTATTTTTAAATGCACAGAATCTGTTTCCAGCCTCCTCCTCTGTCGGTGCTGATTTCAATTTCCCGCTGCGTCCCCTGGCTCCTGTGCTGGCGGTTCCTGTCTGTAACCACTTCTTCCTTTCGGGTTCCTATTTCTCCTTCTCGAGTGTGCCTGTGCCGCATTCTCACGGTAAGACTCTGTGGGTAGTATTTGTGTGCCTTATTTTGAGGCAAAATGTATTCATCTCTAAGTCTTTATGGTGAGTTTTAGGGTCACGGTTATTTCTTCACAGTAACAGTGAATTTTATTTCGTGCCACAGATAATTCGGTCTGCACCCCGTCTCCCCATGTGTCAGCCTAATTTGGGACGAGAGCCTGTTCTCGTTTTTATGCGATTTATTGTCCAGCGAGCAACGTTTCCTTCTGGCCCCGTTTTACTGTTTCGTCATTTTCCACGCCCACCACGGGCCCCTCTCTTCGGTGGCTTTGCCACCTTTTCACATTCTGGTTTTGATCCCTTTCTTGGTTGCCTGAAATTGGAACAGGTCTTTGTCTGTTTTCCAGGAAGGGTCAGAAGACGCAGATTTCTTATTTCCTGCGTGAGGGAGGCAGTGTCGTGTGGCCCCCGCACGCGTGAGTGACGGCTGAGTCGGGGAGAGCTCCGAAGCTCAGCCGTTCCTCTGAAGGCCACTGCGGCCTGCGGGCGGCCCCCCGGGGAGGAGACGTCAGCTCTGGAGTCCCCTCCCCATGACCTGGCTTTTAACCTCTGACCCATGGGCTTTATTTTATTTTCACAATTTCAATGAGGAGTTATTCTTTGCTAGTACTAACAAGGTGGAGTTTTGTATATTGGTCTTGTGTCCTGCGACTTTGCTAAACTTATTTATTAGTTTTAGTACCTTTTCTGTAGATCCCATCAAGTTTTCTACAGAGACAATCATGTACTGCTTTACTTTGTTGACGGGAAAACCAAACTCTGTAAAATATTTTTCTTTTTTTTTTTTGAGACAGAGTCTGGCTCTGTTGCCTGGGCTAGAGTGCAGTGGTGTCAGCCTAGCTCACAGCAACCTCCAACTCCTGGGCTCAAGTGATCCTCCTGCCTCAGCCTCCCTAGTAGCTGGGACTACAGGCATGTGCCACCATGCCTGGCTAAATTTTTCTGTATATATCTTTAGTTGTCCGACTAATTTCTTTCTATACTTTTTTAGTAGAGACGGGTCTCAGTCTTGCTCAGGCTGGTCTCGAACCCCTGAGCTCAAATGATCCTCCCGTCTCGGCCTCCCAGAGTGCTAGGATTACAGGCGTGAGCCACCATGCCTGGCCTCTGTAAACTATTTCAAAGAGGTTTCATCTGAGCCGACATGAGTGACCACAGCCCAGGGAAAACACAATCCCCAGAGGCCTTGGGTCCCTAGTGCTGAGACACCGTGCCACTCTGCTTTTTATATTCCGGGGAAGCAGAAGTCACAGGCAAAGCCATAAATCAGTACGTGGAGGTTATACGCCAGTTTGGCTGAGAAAGGCAGGATGTCTTGAAGCATAGGCTTAGAGGTCACAGGTGCATTCAGAGAGTCCAAATCTGTAGTTGGTTGAGGGACTAAGTCTTTGTCTGAAAACTCGGAGTCAGTGGCAAAGAGGGTTCACGTTTACACGCGTGAGTTGCGGTAAGTCCGCCGGTCCTCGTGTGAGGCTGTCAGCGTGGGGTTCCCACGGCGAGGCACGATGCGTTGGGTCAGGTGGCCCCTGAGCAAAACCGATGGCCCACGGATGTGGCTCCCCAGGCTCTGCAGGAAGGAATTTTGAGCAGAGAAAAGGTCCGAGTTCAGTCCTCAATTTCTTCCTTTTAAAACTGCTGGGCTTCTGTTTCCTTTATTGCCAGGGCGTGGACTGGGACAGCCAGCGCGGTGTCGAGATCCTGCCTCGTCCCTGGTCTCCGGTCCATCCTTCACTTGAAACACGGTGCTGGATGTGGGCTCTCCATGGATGGCCTTGGCCAGGTTGAGGAGGGTCCCCTCTGTTTTTGCTGAGAGTTTTCGTCAGGAATAGGTGTTGCATTTTGTCAAATGATTTTTCTGTGGCTGTTGGGAGGATTCTAAGTGTTTTTTCTTAGCTTGTTGGCGCGGTGAATCACAGCGATTGACTGTGTGATGTCAAACCCGCCTTGCCTTCGCGGGACGGGCTGTGCCGGGTCGCCGCGCGCGCCTGTCTTTGTGCTGCTGGGTTCGATTTGCGAGTTTGTGCCGAGTGTTTACGGCCGCGAGCTCGTCTTCTCTTCTGTCAGGTTCTGGAAAGTGTCCCAAGTGTTTTCCAAAGTGTCCCCTCACCTTCAGTTTTCTGGAAGAATCTGTAGAGCTGGCACTGTTTCTTTCTTAAATATTTGGTTTCGCCTGTTTTCTCGGTTGCTTCCTGTTTTCTGCCCACCGGTTCCGCTCTGATGTGTTCCCCGTCCTTTCTCCTGCGCTGGGTGTCGTTTGCCCTTCCTGCTCTAGTTCCTTAGGGGGCAGCTGAGGTCGCCGACGTGAGCCCTTTCTCTTGTAATTTGGGAGTTTAGTGCTGCCGATTCCCTCCTAGATACTGCTTTGGAAGCATCCCACATTTTTATATGTCGTCTTTTCCTTTTCATTCAGTTCAAAGCAGTTTCTAATGTCTCTTTTGATTTTTTTCTTTGACCCAGGGGTTATTTAGAAATGTGTTCGTTTCCAAATGTTTGGGGGATTTTTTTCCGGAAATGTTTTTTTTATTAATGTCTAATTCCATTTTGGTCAGGGAAGATGGTTTGTGTGATTTGAACCCTGTTGAATTTATCTGGACCGTCTCATGGATCAGAACACGGTCTGTCTTGGAAGACATTCCACACGGATGTGGACAGAACACAGCTGCTGCCGTCGGGTGGGGTGTTCGGTGGATGTCAGCTAAGTCGATTCTTTGTGATTTGGGGTCCGGAGTTCGAGACCAGCCTGAGCGAGAGCGAGACCCTGTCTTTTATATAAAAATAATTAATTAAAATAACCTATTTCTGTCCTTGTATTTAAAGTGCATTTCTTAGAGGCAGAACATAGCTGTGTCTTGCTTTCTTATCTGAAAACCTTTGCCTTTTAACTGTAATACTTAAACATTTACATTTAATGTTAATACTGATCTGGTTTGGTTTGAATCTATCGTTTTGCTGTTTGTGTTTTTTATTTGTTCCATCTCTTCTTCATTAGCTTTTCCTTCTTTTTCTGGCTTCTTGTGAATTAATTGGGTGTTTACTTGTGATTCCATTTTATCTCCTTTGTTGATTTATTAGCTCAAACTCCTGGCTTCGCTGTTTCTGTGGTTGCTTTGGGGTCATGATACACGTCATGACCGTACGCGCTTGACCTCTGGGTGACACAACAGTCCCCACACGGAGCCCGAGACCCAGCACAGCATGGTTCCGTTTCTCTCCTCCGGGCTTTTGTGCTGTTTTTCTCGCACCTTTCCCTTTTGCCTGTTCTAAACCCTACAGCATGTTGTTTTTGCTTAAATCGTCAATTCTCTTTTAACATATTTAGATAAGAAAACATTACTGTCTCGTATGTTCACCCACCGCCTCGCCATTTCTGACATCCTTCGGCCCTTCCATACCGTTGCCGTCCGCCACCGTGTCCCTCCACCAGAGGACTGGCGGCTGCACTGGGGGTCTCGGGAGGTGAATTCCTCGAGCTCTGTACGCTGAGGCCTCAACTTACCCTCCGTCCGTGGAGGAGCAGCCCCGTGGGCAGGCTTTGCCTGTCAGTAATTGGTGGTGTTTCTCACGTTGTCCCCGGCAAGACGTTTGCCACCGTCCCCGTTCTTGTCTCTCTGTGCGCAGCGCGTCTTTTTCCTGTGGCGGCTTTTATGACCGTCACTGCTCCGAGGAAACTGCTTCTATTGCCCCGTGGTGCGATTTTCTCCATGTCGCTCGTTCTGGGCCCTCTCTGAGCTGCTTGGATCTGAGTTTATAGTTTTCATCAAGTTTGGAAAATTTCTATCACGTCTTTGAGCTCTTTCTTCATTTCCTCCTTTCCTTCAGGGACTCCAGTGACACGTATGTTAGGTCACGTGAAGCTGTCCCATGGCTCAGGATGCTTTGTTCCGTCATTGTTATTTCTCTCTGCTTCCTGGGTGGCCTCTGTCGCTGTCTCCAAGTTCCCCTCCCCTCCCTGCAGAGTCTCATCTGCTATTACTTTTTATATGGTTCATTTTTCACCTCTAGAAATTGAATTTGGGTCTCTTTTGTGTCTTCCATGTCAATAATAAACTGTTTGAACACGTGTTCAATGTTTCAATACTCTCACCTGCTCATTCTGAGGTCTGTGCCGATACTCCTAGTTTTAATTATTGATTTTTCTCTGCATTACGGGTGGTTTTCCTGACTCTTTGCATGGCTTGTCATTTTTCATCAGGCGGCAGGCACTGAACTTTATTTACCCTGCTGTGCTGGGACAAAACGATACTTTGTACAATTCCTACAAATATCCTTGAGCCTTTCTCTGGAATACAGTTACGTTACTTGGAAACAGTGTAATCTTTTGGGGCCTGCTGTTAAGGCCCTTTGAGGACGCAGCACGTGCCTGAGCACAGAGCCCCAGGCTGCAGGGTCTCAGGCCATGTCCAACTTGTCCTTGGCAGGCCTGTGTTGGCGTTTTCTGCCGCTTGTCCTTGTACGGAGGCGCTGGGGTTTGCCAGTGAGTCAGAGGTGGGCTCCTCTGCCCCCCCTGCTGGCCAGGTAGGGCAGCAGCTTGCCCGGCTCAGATGCAGACGGGTGGGCACCCTGCTCCCCAACCTGGCCCCACTCCGGGGGTCCTACAGGCATTTCTAGGAGCTCGGGGGGGGGGGCTGGCTTCCCAACTGTGCTGGGGCTAGACTGCGCAGCCCCAGGGCCTCCCCTGTCACTGTACCACCCACAAAGCCCTTCCCAGGCACCTGGAACCCTGAGGCCTCACCCTCCTTCCCTCACCCCAGGGGACGTTTTTAACAGCTTCTGCCGGCCACTCCCCACGGCCATGTCCAGGTCAGTCCTGGAGACCCTGACACTGTCCACTGCCATGAAGTGCACCCCTCAGGACGGCTGCTCGTTACTCCTGCTTGTTGGCACCTCCATGACAATGCATGGTGAGCAGTGGCCTCGGGTGTGACCGGCCCAGTCTGGGCTGATTGGTGGGAATGGGGCTGGGAGGGCTGCAGGGGTCTTGGGGCTCCCTCAGTCCCAGCCAAGACCTGGCTGCTGTGGGGGACGCACTTCACAGGGAGGAGGCCACGGGGTGGGGGGGAGCCCCACCCTGACCGCCCTGCTGGCCCCCCCTCCCCAGAGCGCCTGCGGGGCCTGGAGGCCTGCACCACGAGCCTGGACACCCAGCAGACGCAGTGCCAGAGGGTTCACCTGCCTCAGGCTTCCCGCCGGCTGCAAGTGGGGCAGCAGGTGAGGCCAGAGCCCGACCCATCCTGGGCCTTGGCCACCCAAATCCCAAGGAATGGGCACCCCTCCTCCCGGACCCCAGCCCTGGATGCCAGCCATGCGGGCAGAGCTGGCCGGGGCGGCTGGGCAGCGGCCTCTGGGTCCACCTAGCTCACACCTGCACCTGCCCAGCTCCAGGTGCACTTCAGATGCTTCGAGGTGAGTGTGGCCCAGCACCTCTACGTCACCGTGAGGACTGTCCCCCACTTCTGCGGGGTCCAGCTCGGCCAGCATTACCACGTGGAAGGTGGGTGGGGCCTGAGCACAGCTGCCCTCTGGTCTCCAGGGACTGGAGTGGCCTGGGGTGGGACTCACCCGTGGCAGGGGCAGGCCCCCATGCCGGACAGCTCCCAGCAAGGCTTTTGGCTTAACTGGGGATCACATGGACAGAGGCCCATCTGGGGGGATGGCCAGCGGGGCAGAGTGACCAGGCCCACCACCGCCTCTGGCATTTGCAGACTGCGCAGAGGAGGACGTGGGCAGGAACGTGCCGGACTGCTTTGGTGAGTCACCCTCCTGCTTGGGCCACACCTGCCTTGGGAAGACACCCCCAGGCTCCGCCTCTCCCTCTGGGGTCTTCTGCCGCACTTGGGGAATCTTGATGCGGCCTCAGGTGGGCGCCTCTCAACCGCCTGAACCAAGCAGAGGTCGCCCCGTCAGGCTCCAGGACAGACGGAGCCCGCGTTGGCGACGCCCGTCCCAGCGTGGCCCGCACTTGCCCCCTCCTGCAGCGGGGAAGCTCAGCTACCGGGTGGACCGCAGGCGCAAGGCCATCCTAGCGCAGGTGCCCGAGACCGCCAGGAGCACCGACTACTACGTGCGGCTCTGCCTCCGGCGGTTCACCTGCGAGGACGCCGGCGCCGCCTTTCGGGTGAGCCCTGCGCCCCGCCCCCCGCGCGGTGGCCCCCGCCCCTATATCAGGCCCAGGGCCCCGCCCCCTCGCCTCCTTCCTCCCGCCCCTAGAGCAGGCCCAGATGGCCCCACAGCCTCCCCAGCCCCGCCCACACCTCTCCCCTGCCGCTTGCCCCCCTGACCCAGTCCCCCCACCATCCCCGGGCCCCACCCACCCAGACCACGCCCCAGGGCCGCGCCCACTCGCCAGGGCCCAGGCCCCGCCCGCCCGGCCCGCCCCTCAGCCCCATCTCTGGCAGGTGACCGCCAACAGCGCGTCGCGGACAGTGTCCCTGCCCTACAGCCAGGCGCTGCCGTGCCTCTGCCTGGAGGTCAGTGAGGGTGTGGCCTCGAGGGGGGACAAGGGAATGGGTGGTCTCGCTGACCCGAGCCCTCCCCCAGGGCTGGCCTGCGACCCCTGACGCCGTGCGGATCCAGATGTGCCCTTTTGAAGCTGGCAAGTGCCCTGTGGTGCCCCAGGGGGACGAGGGTGTGGGAGGGGACAGAGCCTGTGCATGGAAGTGGGTGTGCACAGTGTGTGCACGTGTGCACGCCTGTGCATGTGTGCAAGTGTGTGCGCGAGTGTGCGTGAGTGCATGTGTGCAGTGTGTGAGCGTGTGTGCACGTGTACACAGTGTGTGCGTGTGTGGTGGCCCGACTCACTCGAACAGCCACGTCTGTGCAGGAGGCTCCCCGGGGGCGTGGGAGGGATGCCCCGCGCTGAGCTCTGCTGAGTGACACCCACGACACGACACGCACCACCACGTGCATGCAGAGACTCGGGCCAGGGCTCAGAGAGCCGCAGGACAACTACTCCTGACCTCTGGCTCGAGGGTCACTCCAGTGGGTCTCCCCGTGCCCACTGGCAGCCACAGGGCCCGGCTGACCTGTGTTCGTGGGGAGGGTCCCTGCAGACACGGAGGTGCTGTGGGACGCCATCCACTACCACCTGGCAAGCCAGGCGCTGAGCTGGGAGCCCGCCTGCCCTGTGAGTGGTCGTGTGAGCCTGTGCTGGTGCCCAGGACCCGGGGCCCCCTGCCAGGAGCTGCAGCACTCCAGCCGCCCAGCACAGGGCAGAGTGAGTGTCCCCAGCCGCGGTGGGGGTGGGGGTGAAACGCCACGGCCCTGACCGCAGCCCCCGCAGGTGCTGTACCCGCTGGTGGACACCCAGCCTCAGCTTTGCCTGAAGGTGAGTGGCCGGTGCAGCCCGCCCTGGGCACTGCCCATGCTCGGGGAGGGGTCAAGGGCAAGGAGGCAGGCAAGGGGTGGAGGATCAGAGTAGGGAGCAGGTGAGGGGCCTTGCCTCCGCACTGCCCCTCTGACGCCCTGCTCATCTGACAGCCGGGAGCTGAGGGCCCAGGAGGGAAGCCTGGCGGGAGCCCCGAAGTCCGCCCACGCATCCCAGCCCGTCCCTCACACGCCTGTTCCCTTTTACCCCTCTTTGCAGTTCTCCACCAAACTGGGGTTCCGGGTGAGGTGCCCTTTCCAACAACGTCGCTTCCCAGGTGCGCGCTTCTGGGGGACAGGGGTGGGCTGGTCTGGGGCCAGTGCGGGGCGGAGCAGGGGGCACGGGGGCGGGGTACTGCAAATAGCACCCGTTGCTTCACGGCTCCGTGTTGGGCAGGACCCCAGGGTGCTGGGCCAGCGAGGGCCCAGTGGGACGGGCAGGTGAAGTGGGTGGGTCAGGGCCAGTGGGCAGGAAGGGAGGTGGGTGGGTGCTGGGCCAGTGAGGACCCCACCCTTCCGCCGCAGCCTGGAAGATGACCGTGCAGCCAGCACCCCGGCAGGGCCTCCTGCGCACCGCCTTCTTCTCGCCCAGCCCCGCCCACTTCCAGGTGCGCCTGTGTCACCGAGGGAAGTCGCAGCTGCCTGCCTGCCAACAAGCGCTGCCCGCCAGCCCCCTCCCTCCCGCCTCAGTGAGCAGGGTTGGGGGACACCACCCTGGGGAGGGGGCAGGACCTCATCACTTCCCTGCAATGTTCCTACGGCCCACCTGGACCCTGAGGGGTCTGGCTGGGGTCTGGCTGGGGTCTGGCCCGCCTGGCCGGGAGGGGTGGCAGTGATGGTGCTAGAGGTTGTGGGAAAAGGACACAGTGGGACCTGGTCAGCCCTCCCCCGTTGCCTGTGACCCGCCCTCCCAGGTCCAGGGTGACCCCACTGCCGACTCTGCAGTTGCCTTCCTGGACTTGCCCAGGGAAGAGGCCTGTACCCCGGGCGTCTGCATCCAGGTGGGTGGCACTGCCCCACCAGCCCCGCCTGCCTCGCCCACACCCAAACCAGCAATCTCTCCAGCGGGCCCTGTGCTGCCCTGTGCTTGCAGGGCTCGAGGACTGACATGCACTTCTCCATCCCGCAGCAGCTGTGCGACCTCCAGTGCAGTGAGTGCCGGGCAGCTGGGGGTGCAGGGGTGCGGAGTAGGGGGCTGGACCTAGGTGCGCCCTGCCTCCCACTGTGGGCTGCACCAAACAGGGAACTGGGGGGAGGAGGGCAGAGGGGTCGCCCTGCCAAGAGTCAGGCCAGGCTCCTGGGCCGAGGTGGAGGATGCCACTGCCCCACAGCCTCACTGTCCCTGGGCCCCCGGGCACCCCTCCCTGCCTCGCTCTGTCAGTGGCTTCCTCCTCCCTAGGTGTCCACCTCCCCTGACCAGGGCTCTGGTTCCCGCTGCCCAGCGACTTGGGATGTCTCCGGGCTCACCCAGCCACTGAGGCTCCCGGGACCAAGGCCTCACTAGGAGAGGACTGTGCTAACCACGTGAGGCCTGGGCGTGGCCGAGGGGTGTGGCCTTACATCCCCATTCAGGAGCGCTTGGAGCTGGCACCTCACCTGCGAGCCCAAAAGCTCACCTGGCTTGGGGCAGAGGGTGAACTTCAAGAGCCAGGGAGTAGGGAGAGATGGGAGGACGGGTGAGGCCAGTGGGCAGGCACCAGGGCCACCTGAGACCCTCCCCAGGGGGCACCAACAGGTCATGTCTCCCAGCTCCACGGAGCCGCAGCAGTTGCAGGATGGCCTGCACCCTGCCACACACAAGGACCCGCCCGGGGCTGTCCAGCCCTCCTCCAGCAAGGCTTTTGGCCAAGTCCCACTCCCCAGCAAAGGTCACCTCCAGCAGATTGCAGCCAAATGGGCAGTGGCCACCCAGGGGCCTGACATGTGGACCTGAGCTCACCTCCTGCTGTCAGGTGGCGCCAGCCATTGCCAGAGCCCCAGCACCACGCTGGGCAGTCCCAGGGTCCCAGGGACAGGCCCAAGGTGCAGTGGGAGGGGCCCAGCCCCACCCAGGTTGGAGACGTGGTGGGGGGCATGCCTGCCACCTTGGGGTCCAAGTGGCTCCTCTTCCACTGGCCCTCAGGAGCCTCCCTGGAGAGGGGACAGCTGCCTGCTGTCTAGGGCACCAGCTCTCCAGGCCTGGGCGGCCCAGGTGGGGCCTACAGAGCCCCAGGTGTTTGGGGCTACAGCTCTCTCCTAGCCTTCACCCCTGCACAGTGGGCAGGGCAGGGGGAGGGTGTGTCCCAGACAAGGTTTGTGCTGGCAGCAGCCCCGCACCCCTCTCCCCAGCTGACCCCCGTGGGACAGTGGCCTAAGGCCAAGCGTCTCATCAAGAGCAAGTAGGTGCCGACCACACTGTGGGCTGGGGCAGAACCCCACCGCCTCGACGGCTAAGGCCAGGCTCCCACCCTCTTTTAACATGGGGGCCCTTTACTGAATCCCCTGGGACAGGCAGAATCTGGGTGGGCTTCCCCTTTCCCCAGGTGGCCCAGAGCCTGACCTGCCCGGCCTCGGCTGGGTCCCAACCTCGGTCCCAGCCTCCCTCTGGAACAACTCGTGGTGATGGCCACCATGCCTGTGGCTGAAGACAAGGCCCTGGCCTTCAGCTCCAACAGCTGCCTGGAGCTTCCCTGGCACTGTGGGGTGCAGGGTGTGACCCCACCTTTCTGTAGCAGACCAGCCCAGCTTCTGCCCAGAGCACCCTCATGCTGGCTGCAGTTCACCTGTCCCTCCCCCATCCCTTGGAGGACTCTGCTGAGGACTTCGGGTGCTGAGCGTCACCTAGGGGCACCCCCTCACCTGGCCCTCCCCAGGGGTCAGGCAGGGCCTCTGCCTCCTCAGGCCCCAGCCCCTCCCATCCAGCCAGAGTGGGGCCACCTGCTGGGACATTGAGTCCTCAGATGTTTGCTCTCACTGAGGCAGCTGAGCGCTGTCCACGCTGAAGGACCAGAGGCCCCTTGGCCCTGCAGTGGGGCCACATCAGCACCGGCAGCGCTCCCACCCGGGCCCCACCTGTGCCTGTGTGTCTGCCCTCCCAGAGCTCACAAGGTTCACCCGACCCCCAGCTACCCTTCCTGAGCCACCTCCGCCTGACTGCCGAGCACCCCAGGCCAGCCCTGGCAGTGGGCACCCTGCCGTCTGCACTGCACCCCCGCTTCAGCTGACCACGGGCCAGCAGCCTTCTTGTCCTTCCTGCAGTGGGGGCTGCTGCCCTGGCAGACTGGGGGATGCAGAGCTCCATGTCCCCGCCACTCAGTAAACACCGCTGCCTCTTCCCTTGAGGACGGAGATCTTGGTCTTGAGGCTGGGGGAGGGCAGTATGGCCATGCGCAGGGCTACCTGTTAAAGTGGGCCCAGGCCTGGGGGCAGGGCCAGGACTGGTGGTGACAGCCACCAGGGACAAAGCTGGATGGTGAACACGGCAGAGCCTGCCCCCCACCAGGCTGGACCCGAGAACAGCTCCCAAGACTGGGGGTACCAACGCCCCTGACGCCTGCCCCCACAAGTGTCAGGGGGTGTGGTGGGTGGGGGTCTGGGCCTGCCCCAGGGCAGGGGGTACCTTGGGACTCAGCTACAGGAGGGGCAGGGTCCCCAGAGCAGACTTTGGGTCAGCTGGGGTCAGTGTCAGGAGGTACGACCAGATATCCCATGCAAGGGTGCCCGTAGGGAGCAGTGGAAAGGGCACCCCAGGGTGTGGGCACCAGGTCAGGGAGAGGTTCAGAAGGCCAGGTTTGGGGCTGTGGGGGCAGGGAGGCCAGAGGGGAGCGTGGAGAGACAGCACGCCGCTCCCTGACCTGGAGGGACCGTCAGGCTACAGCTCTGCCCTCAGCCCTGTGTCTCCTCTGGAGACCCCCGCCCAACCCAGGCAGGAGGCAAGGGGCTTGGCTCAGCTAGGCATCCCTGAAGATGCAGAGACCCTGCCCCACGCCAGGCTGCCCTGGGGGTCCTTGCTGACCTGGAGGTGGGGCATGGGGAGGACCTGCTGGAGGGGTCTTGGGCTGAGCTCCCACCTGAGCAGGTGCTGCCTCAAGACTTTGTCATAGCCCTGGCCATCCCACACATGGGGGAAACTGAGGCTATACTCAGACGTCCCACTGAGAACGGGAGGTGCTGGCTGGAGGACACAGTGTGCTGCCACCAAGTGGCGGTGGCACTTGCTGCCAGTTCTGAGCCAGATCAGCCACCCACCTCCAGATCAGGGTCCTGAGACCACACCCCACAGCCCAGTGGGCCCACTGCCTTGGCCCTCAACATGGCCCTCCCCTCCGCCACCTCCACAGAAACCCCACCCCCACCCAGGCCACTGCCGCCCAGTGGAGGAGCATGAGCCCCAGGATTGGGGTGGACTGAGGGAGGCAGCAAGGTCACCTGCACCAGGGCAGGCTGCCTGGTTCACATCTGGACCCACAGTTTACCTGAGCCAGCCTTTGGACATCTGTGTGCCTCATTCACTTGCCAGGCGTGTGCTGAGCCCCTGGGCACCACCCCAGCGCTGGGAACAGACGATGCCAGCAAAGTCCCCGGGGTCCGTGTCTGGCCTTGGGTCGGGATTCTCGGCGCTAGGACAGGGACCCTCGGTCCTGGAGCTGCCCTTTGCGTGGGGGAGACAAACAGCAAACAGCCTGAGTCAGTAAACGATGAGGTCGCGGCAACCTGCAGTGTGGGTGTGGAGAACGGGGTGCAGGGGAGCCGATAGGTGTGTTGGGGGTGCAGTTAAAAATAGGGGAGTCCCTGGACACCGCCGCTGAGGGGACGTGAACAGAGGCTGCATATGCAGGGCCTGACTGCCTCTCGGAGGAGCAGTAGGAGGCAGCTGAGGGGTGCAGCAGGCAGGGTGGGAGGAGAAGTGGGGGGGGATGTTGTTGGGGTGTCCTGCCCTGGGTGTGAGTAAGAGACCTACATTTTGGCTGCAGCAGTGACTGCAGGGCAAGCTCCATCAGCTGCAATGGGGGGGACAGGGCAGAGCCGAGTTTGGGGAGGCCAGGAGCTGGCGTTGGGGTGTGGCAGCTTGAGCCACCCAGTGGACACTGGTCCACTTGCCCAGGCTCGTGTTTGCTCACCGCTGCAGTGGACAAAACAGAGATCCCTGGACTAAAAATAGATAGCAAAAATTAGCCAGGCATGGTGGTGCATGCCTGTAGTCCCAGCTACTTGGGAGGCGAGGCAGGAGGATCACTTGAGCCCAGGAGTCTGAGGTTGCTGTGAGCTAGGCTGACGCCACGGCACTCTAGCCCGGGCAACAGAGAGAGGCTCTGTCTCAAAAAAAGAAAAAAAAGAAAAAAAAAGGAGGAGGGGATGGTCACAGGGGCAGAGTAATGGGTGGGTCTCATGGGGGAACGTCTAGGCAGAGACATGAAGGAGGCAAGGGGTGAGTGAAACTGGCCACTGGGACCAGCAATTAAAACAGTATCTTCTGCCAAGGCAGCAAACCCTGTCCACAACGGTAGAAAAAAATTACAGTTTTATCATTGAATAAGCATTCAGCTAGATGGCAGTAAGCATCACAGGTACTCTCTGTGTAAGTTGCAGAGACAGAAAGCAATTTCACCTGCTCATACAGAGTACCACAAACAAGTACTCAAAATAAATGATGTCTTGCCTTCAAGAGCCCTTGACATAAAGCCTATTTTGTCTGATAATAATGTAGCCACCTCAACTCTCATTTGGTTACTATTTGCATGAAATATCTTACTCCATGCTTTTATTTTCAACCTCTTTTGTGTCTTTGTATCTAAAACGACTCTCTTGTACACAGCATATATATGGATAATGTTTTTATACACAGTCTGCCAATCTCTGCCTTTTAATTGCATAGTTTGATCCATTTACATTTAAAGTAATTACAGATAGGGAAGGACTTCTGCCATTTTGCCGTTTGTTTTCTATATGTCATATATGGTTATTTCTCCTGAATTCCTCCATTACTGCTTTGATATTTTGTTTATTTTTCATAGTGTGCAATTTTTATTCCTTTCTTTCCTTTTCTGTATATTTTCCCATTATTTCTTAATGGTTACTTTGCATGTTACAATTAAAGTCTTAAAAGAATCTAGTTTCAAATAGTACCAACTATACTTATATAGTAACTTTGACTCAAATGGTACAAACGCAATTTATATAACCAAAACATTTGTACCACCGTAATATTCTGAAATAAAAAAAAAGAAATGGTACTGACTCAGTCTCAATGCTATACACTCTGCTCATATAGATCTCCACCCCTCATTGTTACTGTCATAGATGCATCTTTATAAACCATGTGCCCATTAACATAGATTTATAATTATTCTTTCATGAATTTGCCTTTTGAGTCATATGGGGAAAACAGGAATTACAAACCAAAACCACAGTAACACTGGATTCTATATTTTCCTGTTTGGTTACCTTTATTCGTGTTCTTTATCTCATCACATGGCTTTGAGTTACCGCCTGATGTCCTGGCCTTTCAGCCAGAGGACTGACTCCCCTTAGCATTTCTAGTAGCACAGTTCTGCTAATAATGAACTCCAGAGCTTTTGTTTATCTGGAAATGTCTTAATTTCTCCTCCTTTATTTATTTTTTATTTCAGCATATTATGGGGATACAAATGTTTAGGTTATGTGTGTTGCCTCCCCCCCCCTTTATTTTTGAAGGATAGTTTTACTGAATGTAGACTTCTTGGTTGACAAGGTTTTCCCCTTCCCTTCCCTTCCCTTCCCTTCCCCTCCCCTCCCCTCCCCTTCTCCTCTCCTCTCCTCCTCTCCTCTCCTTTCCTCTCCCCCTCTTCTCTTTTCTCTTGTCTCCTCTTCTCCTTTTTCTTTTCTGTCGGGACTTTCCGTGTGGCTCACCATGGCCTCTGCTATCCAAGGCTCTGCTGGGAGACCTGCAGGAAGCGTCTGAGGAGCTTGTGTGTGTCCGGTTGCTTCTCCTGGCTGCCGCCTTTGTCTTCGCCTTTTGATGTTTGGCAATAATGTTTCTCAATGCGGATTTCTTTGAGTTTATCTTGCTCAGAGTTTATTGAGGTTCTTGGGTATGTAGGTTCATGTATTTCATCAAATTTGGGGGCTTTAGGATATTATTCCTTCGAATACTTTTTCTGTCTTTTCCTCTTCTGCTGCCTTTTGGGATTCCCATGACACGTGTGTTGCATGCTTGACGGTTTCCCACAGGTCCCTCAGGCTAGTCCATTTTTCTTTCTGCTCTTTAGATAATTTCAATTACCTTGTCTACAAGGTCTCTGGTCCCTTCTCAGACCTGACATTGAAGCCCTTAGTGAATTCTCCTTGCGGCTATTGTGCTTGTCAGCTCTGTATTTTCTGTTTGGTTCCTTTTTATAATTTATGCATCTCTGTTGAATTAGCTTTTGTTCCTACCTGTTCTACTGATCTCCTTTAGCTGTGTTAGCTCTGTGACCATATTTCCTTTAGCTTACTGAACATGTTGAAGGTCACGGATTTAACATTTTTTTCCTAGCAATTCCTATGTCTGGACATCTTCAGAGATGGTTTCTATGAGCTTCTTTTTTTCCTGTGAATGTGCCATATTTTACTGTTTCTTTGTATGCTTTGTAATTTTGTGTTGAAAACTGGACATTTTGAGTATGTAATATAGTAACTTTTTTTTTGGAGACAGAGTCTTGCTCTGTTGCCCGGGCTAGAGTGCTGTGGCATCAGCCTAGGTCACAGCAACCTCAAATTCCTGGACTCAAGCGATCCTCCTGCCTCAGCCTCCTGAGTAGCTGGGACTAGACATGCGCCACCATGCCCGGCTAATTTTTTTCTATATATTTTTAGTTGTCCAGCTAATTTCTTTCTATTTTTAGTAGACGGCATCTTGCTCTTGCTCAGGCTGGTCTTGAACTCTTGACCTTGAGCAATCTTCCCACTTCAGCCTCCCAGAGTGCTAGGATTACAGGCATGAGCCACCACACCAAGCAAAACAAAAAAAGATGTGTCTTTAAATCTTGTAATATATGCCACATTAAGGAACTGAAAAAGAAGGAGCAAAGTACATCCAAATCTAGCAGGAGGAAATGAATAATAAAGATTAGCATGGAGATAAATGCCATAGAAAATATAAAAGTAGAGATTATTAACAAACAAAGTTAGTTCATTGAGAATATCAAAACAATTGATAAACCTTTAGCTAGATTAGCTAAGAAAAAAAGAGAAGACTAAAATTACTAAGATCACAAATGAAATGGGGACATACTACTGATTTTACAGAAATGAAAAGGATTATAAGAGAATATTGTAAAGCAACAGATTGGATAATCTAGATGAAATGGACAAATTCCAGAAGCATAGAAACTATACCAAAACTGACTTAAGAAGAAATAGAAAATCTAAACAGACCTATAACAAATAAGGAGAGTGAATTAATGATCAAAAACCTCCCAACAAAGAAAACCTCAGGACCAGGAGGCTTTGCTGGTAAACTATATAAAACGTTTCAAGAAGAATTAATACCAAACCTTCTCAAACTACTCCAAAAACTTGAAGATGAAGGAACCCTTCCTAACTCATTCTGTGAGGCCAGCACTGCCCTGATACCAAAGGCAGAATGGCATTACAGGAAACAAAACTGCAGACAATATCCCTTATGAATATAGGTGTAAAAGTTCTCAACAAAATACTAGCAAACTGAATTCAGCAGTGTATTAAAGGGCTTATACACCATGACCTGGTGGGATTTATTCCAGGAATGCAAGAGTGGTTTGGCAGGCAGAAATCAATCGATGTAACGTACCACATTTACAGAAGGGAGAGAAAAAAACAACCATGTCAATTGATACAAAAAAAACACCTGACAAAATCCAACACCCTTTCATGATAAAAATGCTCAATAAACTAGGAGTAGAAGGGGACTTCCTCAACACGATAAAGGCCGTATGTGACAAACCCACAGCGAGTGAAATGTTCCCCCTGAGATCAGGAACGAGACAAGGATGCCCACTTTCAACACTTTTATCTAACGCAGTACTGTAAGTTTTAGCCAGAGCAATTAAATAAGAAAAAAAAGACATTCAAATTAGACAAGAAATGAAATTATTCTATCTCTATTTGCAGATGACATGATCTTATATGTAGAAAATCCTAAAGAATCCACACAGAAATACTTTCTGTGAGCTAAGAAACAACTTCAGCAAAGTTGCAAGATACAAAGCCAACACACGAAAATTAGTTACATCTCTATACACTACTGATGAATAATCCAAAAAGGAAACTAAGAAAACAATTCCATTTGCAATAGCACCAAAGGAATAAAATGCTTAGCAATGAGTTTAACCAAGGAAGCAGAAGACTTGTAAACTAAAAACTTGTACGCTACAAAATACTGCTGAAAGAAACAAGACCTAGATGAGTGGAAAGACATCCATGGTCATGGATTGGAAAACTTAGTGGTGTTAAGATGACAAGACTACCCAACGTGGTTTACAGATTCAGTGTAATCCCTAACAAAATCCCAATGCTGCTTTTTTTTTTTTTTTGGCAAAAATAGAAAACTCTACCCTAAAATTGATATGGAATCTCAAGGCACCTGAATAGCCAAAGTAATTCTGAAAAACAGAGTTGGACTCACAGTTCCTAATTTCAAAACTCGCTACAAAGCTACAGCAATCAAAATCATGTGTTCTTGGCATAATGACAAACACATCGGTCAATGGAAAGGAGTTGGGAGGTAAGAAATAAACTCCCTTTGATTGAGAAAGAAAGAAAAGGAAAGGAAGGAAGGGAGGGAGGGAAGGAAGGGAGGGAAGAAGGAAAGAAGGAAAGAAAGAAGGAAAGAGAGAAAGAAAAGGAAAGGAAAGGAAAAGAAAGGGAGGAAGGGAGGAAAAGGAAGAAACTACCGCGTATCTGGTCAGCTGATTTCCAACAGGGAGCAAAGACCATTCAGTGGTGCTGGGAGAGTGAATATCCACAGGCAGAAGATTGAACTTGGACCCTTATCTGACACCATATTCAAAAATTAACTCTAAATGGATTAAGACTAAATTTAGGAAGTAAAATTATAATACTCATGTAAGAAAACATAGGGGGAAAATCTTCATGACCTGGGACTGGGCAATAGTTTCTTAAAGATGATACTGAAAGCACAGACCACAAAAGAAATAAAAATAAATTGGAATTTATCAAAGTTTAAAAGTTTTGTGCATCAAAGGCCACTATCAAGAGAGTGAAAAGACAACCCACAGAATGGGAGAAAATATTTGCAAATCATATCTCTGATAAGGGTCTACTATCCAGAAAGTATAAAGAATTACCCACTCAACAACAAAAAACAACCAAGTAAAACTGAACTTGAATAAATATTTCTCCAAAGAATATATACAAAGATTCTCAACATTATTAGTTGTTAACGAACTGCAAATCAATACCACATTGAGATACCACTTCATATGCATTGGGAAGGCTATTATTTTTTTTAAAAACACAGAACACTGGCTCATGCCTGTAATCCTAGCACTCTGGGAGGCTGAGGCCAGTGGATTGCTCTAGGTCAGGAGTTTGAGACCAGCCTGAGCAAGAGGAGACCTCATCTCTACTAAAAATAGAAAGAAATTAATTGGCCAACTAAAAATATATAGGAAAAATGAGCCGGGCATGGTGGCGCATGCCTATGGTCTCAGCTACTCGGGAGGCTGAGACAGTGGGATCGCTTGAGCCCAGGAATTTGAGGTTGCTATGAGCTAGGCTGACGCCACGGCACTCCAGCCTGGGCAACACAGTGAGACTCTGTCTCAAAAAAAATTAATCAATTAATTAATTAAAAAAATAAAAAAACACAGAACATAATAAGTGTTGGATGTGGAGAAATGAGAACCCTCACAGATAGCTAACGCGAGGGCAAAGCAGCGCAGCCACTGTGGAAAACAGCTTGGAGATTCTTTAAAGAATTAAACATAGAATTACCACGTGACCCAGCAAGTCCACGCCTAGATATACGCCCAAAATGAGTACAAACAGGGATTGAAAAAGCTGTTTGGACACCAGTGTTCACAGCAGCATTATTAAGGGTAGCCAGAGGCGGACACAGCCCCCGTGCCCATCAGCAGGTGAATGGGTGCACGAGGTGCCTGCCCACGCCAGGGAATGCCGTTCCGCTGCGCGGCACCTGGACAGACCGCGGCAGGTGCCAGGGCAGGTGCGGAGCGAGCGCGACACAGGCGGGAGGACTCGGCCGCGCGGGCGACGAGGGGCCGGGGCCGGGAGGCGAGACCGGAGGTGACACGGGCCTGACTGGAGGAGCTGGGGGTGGCGGAAGCCTGCTGGGACCCTGGAGGACCGGCCGCCGGGAGGGGGTGCTGGGCGCTCGCAGGAGAGGCCCTGCCCGACCCCCGCAGGGGACGCGAGCCCCGCCGGCCAGCGCCACCTCTAGCAGCCACCTGGGCACGCGATGCTGGGACAAACCGAGCGAGCGCGCGGGGCGGGCCGCCTGCCTCCCTCGCCCGCCGCCACCCAGAGAAAACCAGCGTCGCTTGGTGCCTTGGGCGGGTGTCCTGGTGGCTCTGGCCAGCCCGCCGCCCCTGTGACCCGGACGGCCATCCAGGATCCGTGGGGCTGGTGGGCTCAGAGCGCGCAGACACCCCCTCCGTACCCGCCCACCTCCCTCTCGGATTTCAGGGTCTGGCTTCTGCCTTGCCCCCAGGGCGGGCTGGCCAGGGTCTCGGTGCCCCCTGGGGACGCAGCCTGCCCACAGGTGGGGGAGGAGAGAGAGCAGCTGCAGGGGCGGGCCCAGCGACCTTTGACCTGTCCCCAAGCAGGAGGAGGAGAGGGGGCTCTGGGGGGGGGACCCGGCTGGGAAGGGGCTGCATCTGTCATCCTCGGGGAGGGGAGCAGTGCCCCGGACACCCGCAGGGGCCAGAAGGGCTAAGGTCTCCTGTCTGCCCCCCCACCCCACCTTGGCTTTTACTGCGGTGAAATGTCTTTGAGGACAAGCTCCTTGTCTTGGTCACCAGGTTGCCAGGCCGAGCGTTTCTCTCCTGGCTGACCCCCGCCCTCCAGACCCAGCGCTCCTGGAGAGCCCTCCTTCCCTTACCCCGCGAGGGGCCGTTCTCTTCTAGACACCCCCACCCCATGCGTCCTGGGAAGCTGCCAGCTCAAACTGTCTTGTGGTCACTTCTGTCTCTGCTGTAAACTAAAAAAAAAAAAAAATCTTAAGCACCCCCAGCGGACTGAATGGACCCCCTCTTGGCCAAGGGCACCCCCACCACGTTGGGTGCGGTGGCTCACACCTGTAATCCTACCACTTTGGGAGGCCAAGGGGGTGGCTTGCTTGAGGCCAGGAGTTGGAGACCACCTTGAGCAAGAGTGAAACTCCGTCTCTACTAAAATTAGAAAAATTAGCCGGGCATGGTGGAGCATGCCTGTAGTCCCAGGTACCTGCGAGGTTGAGGCAGGAGGATCGCTTGAGCCCAGGAGTTTGAGGTTGCTGTGAGCTATGCTGATGCCAAGGCACTCTAGCCGAGGCAACAGAGCGAGACGCTGTCTCAAAAACACAAAACATAACCTTGCAAGCCTTTAGACAAAGCTTCATTTCTTTAACCAACTACAATCAAAGAAACTTTAAACCCACCTGTAACCTGTAATCCCTGCTTGAAGGTGTGCTGCCTTCAGGCCAAACCAATGTGCATCTTCCGTGTGTTGACTTATGCCTTTCCGTGTAATTCCTGTCTCCCTGAAATGGATAAACCAAACTGGACCCAACAGAGAGACCACTTGCTCAAGGCTTCTGGGCGTGGCTCTCTGGGACATGATCACACATAATCTGCTCAGAATAAACCTCTTTCAACCATTTTATGGAGTTTGGGCTCTTTTCTGTGGATGAGATGGCGACCAACATGGGGCTCAGAGGAGACTCAGGACCCCACGAAGGAGCAGCCCGAACTCTGTGCCAGGTGACTAGCACAGTCCCCTTGGGTCCCCTACCTCCGAGCTTTCCCCTGGGTAAGTCCTCCTGTGCCCAGGACCCCCGTCCTTGGCTGATGGTCCTGGCTTACTCAGAGCTGTTGGTTCTTTTCCTAGGAAGCTGTTGTTTGGGATCCTAATTTTGATTTGGAGGTGCATTCCAAGGGTCTTCCCCATTGCCTCTTGCTCCCAGAACTAATCTCAATCGGCTTTCTTGAGTATTTGCGAAAGAGGAAACCAAACTGTCTATGCATAGCTAAATGAGAGACCGCGCTCCTCAGCTGTGAAGAGAAAGGGCATTTTAAGGCATTTTCAGCTTCCCAGCCAAAAGGCACCCCCAGGTGACCAGGGACCTAAGTAGGAACATCTGGGTGACTCCCCATGACTCGGAGTGGCCCTACAGGAAACCCCCCGACAAAATTAATTAAAAGGCTCACCCGGGAAACACACGTAAGAGCTGGCACTTGGCGTCTGAGCCCTCTCGGAGGCGGCAGGCCCGGAAGACGGAAACCGAGCTGCGGAGGAGGGTGGGGCCGGCGCATGGTGAGACCCTGGAGCCCCCACCCACACGCTCGGACCACCACACTGAACCCTAGGCCACAGTTCAGGTCCTTCTTTTAAAGAAAAATGGAAAACAGATCCTCTAAAAATGAAGAAAGACAAGGAGAAACCCCCGCTTTGGGCCCGGCGGTGGGTTTCTGTCCGTGGGAGGTTGGGAGGCGCCGGGCTCCCTGGGGCTCCCGCTGGTCGTGGCTGATTTTGCTGCACCAGTTTCTACTGAAGGGCAAATTACGTCAAGGAAATTCAGAGCTGAAGCGGTCCACCTGCCACCGCAGAGCTGGGTCTCTCAAGCTGGCTGCCTCTCCGCTTGCTGCCTGCTCGGAGCCTGCTGCCTCGCTCTGCTGGTGTTGAGACAGATTCGGTGTTTATGGTATTACTAATCCAGGCCTGCTTGGAAAACTTGCAGCCAGTTCTAGCTAAAATGTAAACATTGAAAACTCATCTTAAACTGAAGGGGGAAGAAAAGGAGTAAAGGAGGTTTGTTAAAAAATCAAGCTGCCGTGGAAACCGTTTTACCGGAGACTCTGATCACCCGTCAGGGCAAGCAAGGTTCAGCCACGTGAACGAGCTCCAGTCTGGTCAGAAGTCGTCTGGACGCAGTCGCCTGGGACGCTGGTGAGTCTGTATTTTATCTCATGGCTAGAGCTCCGAAGTGACAGCTATTGGAACTCTGTGTGTGTGCGCGCACGTGTGTGTTCAGATGAGTTTTGTGCGTGTATTACATGTCGTGTCCACTTGGTACCAGACTGGCTTGTAAATGAGGAAGCACTCACAGATTAATTAAATGCGAATGCTTTTTGCACTCATGAATTTATTAATCTCTGGTAAATAAACTGGGTTATTAAAAAATTATAATTGACAAGGTAAAAAATAAAAACGTCTTCAAATTATCAGTATACATTTTTTTTTTGAGAAAGAGTCTTGCTCTGTCACCCAGGCTAGAGTGCAATGGTATCGCTATAGCTCACTGCAACCTCCGACTCCTCGGCTCAGGTGATCCTCCTCCGGCCTCAGCCTCTGGAGTAGCTGGAACTACAGGTGCACACCACCATGCCTGGCTATTTTTCTATTTGTAGTAGAGACGGGGTCTCACTCTTGCTCAGCCTGGTCTCAAACTCCTGAGCTCAAGCTATCCTCCTACCTCGGCCTCCCAGAGTGCCAGAATTACACTCCGTTAGCCACCGTGCCCGGCCTCAGTATACATTTTTGCCTGGATTTATTGGTCATTTTTATATTTTCAAGATGTCAAGGTGGGACACAAAGTTTATAAAACTGTGTAAACTGAATCAAAACCAAAATGATGTGTGTGTGTGTATGATTTTTGATAATAAGGCTGATTTAATATTGTTGGTCTAACGATAATAGCTAAATCTCACAAAAATACCCATGTGTTTAAGGTTCGTAACTGGGATAAATGTGGACATGCTTAAACAAAAATAAGTGTCAGTAAGTTGAAATAAGTAAAAGCATCGAGTACACAGGAGCGCAAAAACAGAGACTTGTGGTTAAAGGTTTATGAAGATATTTGGTTCTGGTCTCTTAATCCTAACTGTGGAAAGGTACCCGTAACACCTGTTTCCAGCTCGCTCTGTCCACCACCTGGTGTCAGCAGTGTCCTTAGGGAGTTAAAGTTGCCCCAGGAGCTGCTCATTAAGAGCTTCCATCAGCCTTCAGTTTCCCCTGGTCTGGTCCCGTCTCCACTGGTCCGCCACTTACCAGCTAGCGACTTAGCAACGTTTCTGCCTAGAGGGGAAAGAAGTCCCTAAACTGTTGATTTTTGCATAGCGATTTATGTTAAGGTAAACAAAATGGTTATTAGAATCCAAAGAGAATCAGAGAGAAAACAGAGAAAACAGTCTTATTCTTTGGAAGTATTACATGTACTCGGATTTACACTCAAGTTGGAAAATGTGTGAGACTATTTAAATTGTTCGTAAGATAGCTTGATCTTGATCCTCACGTAAAAAAAAGTGTTACAACGTTTTGTCATTGTTTGCGGTGCTAGGAATTGGTGCTGAAGGTTTGTTTGGTCTACAGTCATGTGATCTCATGTTGACAGGGCTCAGAAAACCACCCCAAAATGCAGGCCTCGGAAGCAGCAGTTGTCTGACCTGCCTGTGGTCCCATTCTCCCTGGAGGTGCCATGGAGCCCAGCACCCCCTTCCCCAAGGCAGGTCGTAAAAGCCAGAACGCCTTTTCCAAAAGCCAGCCCTAATATACCCAGAATTATTCTATGTAGAAGCATAAATTAATTATCTGGGCCGGGCACTGTGGCTCACGCCTGTAATCCTAGCACTCTGGGAGGCCGAAGTGGGAGGATCGCTTGAGCTCAGGAGTTCAAGACCAGCCTGAATAAGAGTGAGACCCCGTCTCTACTAAAAATAGAAAGAAACTAGTTGGACAACTAAAAATATATAGAAAAAATTAGCCCGGCATGGTGGCGCATGCTTGTAGTCCCAGCTACTCGGGAGGCCGAGGCAGGAGGATCACTTGAGCCCAGGAGTTTGAGGTTGCTGTGAGCTAGGCTGACACCACGGCACTCCAGCCGGGGCAACAGAGCGAGACTCTGTCTCAAAAAAAAAAATGTATCTGACCTACCTTGTTTGATTATAAGACCCCCGTTGCAGAAAGGGCCCTGCCCACACCCGGAGGATGTCGTGCATTCACAGAGAGGCCGGGCAGAGTCCAGACAGAGAGGCCTCGCTGGGGCGGGACTAAACCCTCGGGTTAGCTCACACCCTTCCTGTCTGACCGTGTCTCTCCATAGCTGTCCATGCTCTGTTGATCCTAAGCATAGAGATGGACAATTCCCCCTGTATCTTTGAGTGTTCATTCTGAAGACTCCCACGTATAAGTTTGTGATTTTTTTCTCCTATTGATCAACCTCCCCATGTCAGTGAACTTCCGGTAAACCTTTAGGAGGGCGGGGGCCTTTGCTCCCCAGAGTTTGGCTAAGCTCTGGGCAGCCGGAGACCTTGTGTCCCCACAGTGTCAGTAGATTTCTTTTGGAATGTTGGTGTTTGGAAGCTTCCAATTAACACCTTTAAACAGGATGTGTTCTGAAGCTCCTCCTATATTTATATAATGTAGATGTTACGTTGCTCAAAATGGCAAGTCTGAACTGGAATACTTACATTTGTTTTCTTGGCAGCGTTTTATGAGTTTAAGAGTAGGTATTAAAACTATATTTTGATTCCTGGTCTGTGTCATGTATCTAACTCACGAGTGTAAAAATGGTTAACAGAAAATAAATGATAACTGGGATTTAAGTAAACTGACAAGATAAATAAGTAAACTAGGTAAATGTAAACGGGATAAATGCTTACAAAGTATTCATATAATTTAGAATCTTAAACTTCTGTTATAGTAGATAAAAGACACTCTTTAAATGTTTGGGTCATTTCCAATTGCAAGAAAAATTGTGTTGTAAGAACACATGTTTTCTAAAAATTATAAAAGGGCTCTCATCTATAAAATACTGATATATGACAGACAATTCATGATTTCCTGCTTCTTAGGTTTTCTGCTAAAATTTAAAGTTACTAAAAAGAAATTCTAGTCAATACACGCGATTTTATATAGTGTTCTATAAAGCGTACTAGCCGAGTGTGGTGGTTCACGGTTATGATCCCAACACTCTGGGAGGCTGAGGAGGGAGGATCACTTGAGGCCAGGAGTTCGAGACCAGCCTGAGCAACATAGTGAGACCCTGTCTCTGCATAAAATACAGAAAATTAGCCAGGCGTGGTGGTTCACATCTGTAGTCCTAGCCACTCAGGAGGCTGAGGTGGGAGGATTGTTTGAGCCCAGGAGGTGGAGGTTGCAGTGAGCTGTGATGAGGCCACTGCACTCCGTGCCTGGGTGACAGAGGAAGACCCTGTCTCAAAAAGAAAAAAAAGTATACCAAAGAATAAGATAATATTTTTTAATAAGAAAAATTATAAAAGAGGCATAAAATGTGCTCTTAATTAAAAAATGTATTTATAATTTTGTCTAATTCAGGGGTTATTTAAAGGTTGATACAAAACAGATTTAGGAAGAAAATAAAAGCAAGACAGAAAATAGCTAGTAAAGTGAGAGAGATAATAAAAGTGGCTATGAATATAAAAATATATTTTTGGTAAGAAAGGTTAAACTGAAAAGAGAATAAGATTGTATGAGAAAGGATCTTGTACGGTAATTTTTGCTCAAAAAAATAAAAATAAATAAAAATTAAAGATGCAAAGGAGATGTGGTTATGTCTGTGGCACAGGAGAATTTAACATATTATAATTATTAGTAACACATCAAGACGTATTAGAATTTCAGGAATCTTATACAGTTTTGGAACAGATATTCATAATATATTTATAGAAACACAACCCAAAGAAAGTTGAACACCATTTCACCTTTGATGATGCTTCCTGAATGGTTTAACACCCCAAATAAGCCTAACTGGTCCCTCCTGGGCTCTCAGGGGCTTTATTATGAAAAAGCTAGTTTGAGGTTAAAAGGAATGAATTTAGAATTTTGTTTTTGGAAATTTTGTTAAATGTTAAAGGTTTAGAACATTTGTTCAAAATAGAATCACAAGTCCCTGTAAACTAACGGTCATTTATTTAACCAAGAGCAACAGTCACCAGAAGGCAACACAGGCGGTCACACGGGTACAACCTTAACCCTTTTAAAGTTTAGTTTTTCTGTCTAGTTAGTCAGAAACCTAACAAAGACAACACGGGGATTATGTTGGTAAAGTGTAAAGTCTTCGTTTCTCTGGGGCCAGTTACCCCGAAGGTAGAGGAACCCTTCCGTAGCGCGAGGGCTGCTGTGCTGGTTTTTATGGGAAGCGCGTTGAGACGACCTGGACGTTAACCCGGCGAAAAGCGCACCGGGATCAATCAGCTGCGGCCAGGGCGTGTCCGGGGTCAGGAGCTCACGGTGTGTTTCAGAGGAACGTGAATAAGGGAAGCTAGGGCCTTGAACCGGGGAACGGACAGCTCTTAGCAGCAGCAGGGAAATTTCCTGACCACAATGAATAATTTAGACATATCAGGAAAAGCCAAGAGTAGAGCATTAAGTTATATTGGAGGAAAACAGTGGTTTTTACAACCCTTAGGATAACACATCCCAGCATCAAGCCCTAACAACAGACTTAAAACCAGCAGGCAAGACAGTCACGGGAGCGGATGGAAAGCTGAGGGTGAGAGTTATATTCTCAGCCTTTTTAAAGGCAGAAAAAGCTGAAATCAGTTAAGACACAGAAGAGGTTGAACTTTTTTTTTTTTTTTGAGATAGAGTCTCACTCTGTTGCCCGGGGTTGGGGTGAGTGCCGTGGCGTCAGCCTAGCTCACAGCAACCTCAAACTCCTGGGCTCAGGCGATCCTCCTGCCTCAGCCTCCCAAGTTGCTGGGACTACAGGCATGCACCACCATGCCCGGCTAATTTTTTCTGTACGTATTTTTAGTTGGCCAATTAATTTCTTTTCTATTTTTTAGTAGAGACGGGGT
>CAUYRT010070435.1:0-55407 GCA_963574885.1 Lepilemur ruficaudatus | reverse complement strand
GGTGGAACCACATAAACACTGGGGAAAGCTGAGGAAGTTAAGCAGAGCAAATTTCTAGTGTCTCCTCATTCAGTTGTTGATTCTGTTGGGCACCAATAGTGACACAAAGTGGAGGTTCAGGATGAAAAGCCAAGGGACCATATTGCACTGTTTCACAGTTTGTAATTAATGGATATGGTAATTGATGGCTATAATTCTGCCCCTGTTAAAAATGTGGTATATGTATACCATGGAGTACTATTCAGCCATAAAAAACGGTGAACTACCTCTTATATTATACTGGATGGAGCTTGAGCCCATTCTTCCAAGTGAGGTATCACAAGAATGGAAAAACAAATACCACAGGTACTCACCATTAAATTGGTATTAATTAATCAATACTTGCATGCAGATATGGGAAGTAGCATTCATCTGGTGTCGGGCAGGTGGGAGACGGGAGGAGGGGATGGGTAAGTTCAAACCTAATGAGTTCAGGGTTTGCTCTCTGGGGTATGGGCACGTTTGTAGCTTTGACTTTGGTGGTGCAAAGGCAATTTATGTAACCAAAGCATTTATACCCCCATGGTATTCTGAAATTTAAAAATATATATATATATATATATATATATATATATATATATATAAAGGGCGTGATTAACATGCTTCAGGAAAATATACATTGGGAGAAATTGTGGAAACAACCCGTTTAGTTCCCTTGTGAATCATGGAGGATAAATAACCTTGGTTAAAATAAAAGTTAGTGAGAACTTCAACATTAATTCATTTGATTTGCTGTGTACCTAAAATGAATTAGGTACTGTTCTAGGAACTAGGCTCTAAAGTGAACAAGATTCAACTCCCTAACTTTCTGGACATCCACTGAGGAAAAGAAAGGGAATAACCCAGGAACTAGAGGACCAAGAAACATTCCTGAGGTATTAAATAATATGAAATCCCAGATACTCAGCCCTTGTTTCTAGAGCTCCCACCACTGTCTTTGATGGCCAGATCCCTTTTTGGTCAAAACCAAAGGGGTTTCCCCATGTAGCTTACTTTGGGGAATTTGTGTTGTACTTTTGGACTTTGAGGCAAAGGAAAAGTTCTGCATTTATATGGAATAAGTTCCTGATGGTCTAAATAAGGGTCTTGAATTTGTTTCCATAGAACTATGATGGTTCTTTTCATATTTCAATATTCAATGAATATTGTAGCCTACCTCAGTAATATTATGGCTTAAATAGATTGTGTGGGCAACCATACAAAAATCAGTCCACATTATTGATTGATGAGTAATTGCATCCTCTAAGCCTGCCTCATTACAACCACCTGATATCCTTTATTGCTTTGTGGCAGGACTCCTTTCTTTCCAGCATACCTAGTTTTCATGCTTCCCTCAGACTATGTCTTACTAGTTTACATTTCTTGTATTTGCTAGATTTTCATGCCTGTTAAACTCTATTTCCCTGCATAAACCATGTTTCCAAGTTTGTATTAAATGGAACCTTCTATATAAAATATTTTTCTCTGCTGTCTGTAACTGCTCCTCTTTTGAATAATCATAAAATTCTGTTTGCATTTATTTCAACAGGCTAATCTACTATTTAGAGTAATAGTTTTGTTTTTCTCCTATACACAGTACATTCTTCTCCATTCCACCAGCATACAAGTCATTTAAAAGGCAGAGATTCTGTTTTAAACATCTAACTATTCTCCCAAATGTCAAGCACAGCCTTGTGTACTGAGATGAACGCTTGAAATACAGCCTATTTGTGAACTGGGCTACATGAATTCCAGACAAGCATCTCAACAAACTCACACTACTTGTAATCGTTTCCAGTGCACCTGACAGCCTTTGCTTTTAAGCCCCTACACTACCCCCTTATTTATTTCTGTTTGTTGCATGCTGTTGTACCTGAGGCTGGTGCTATTTTCTTCTTCTTATCATTATTAAATACTTAATGCAGGTTTCCTTTCTACTTTTGACCACGACAAAGCTCTTAAATGTCACTGATTGACACCACAGAGTTGAAATGTATTTTAGGGAAGAGAGCGTTGTTGGCAGAAAGTCACCTGTGTAAATAATGCATTATAAGTAGCACCCTACATAGTTTTCCATTGCTTTTGGTATGTACAGACCTTTAATCTATAGCTTTTATTCTTATTTACAATGTATACCAAATCATGAACCTACTCCTTTTTGAAAAATAAAGTGTATCCTGCACCACTCACATGATCCCAACCCCTCTCTCTAATCTTTCCTGGTCTATAGAAACATGAAGTATTTTCAAACTAAATATTGAGTCTATCTGGCCCCAAAATGGAAATTTCCTTTTAAAATAAAAATGTATGTTAATGGATTTTATAGTGTGCAGCTTAAACTGCTTCTCAGCCATTAAATATGGACACTTAAATACATTTAGAGCTTAGCCATCAGCTTTTAGTGGCATTAGCCTTTCTATTTTGTTCTTTTATTTGCACAAGTATTATTAAACACAGCCAACAGTGACTTAGAATTAATTCATGGATATGAAACTCATTTGTCACAGAACTTGACAGATTTTTACAGTATCAATACAAGGCCAGGACTTTTCATTTAAATATTGAACTTGGTGTTGAATAGTTGAATAATGAAATCAATTTTAGTTTGCATAGATAATATAGATGATTATTTACTGATCCTTCTCATTTTGTGGGCAAATTAGATGAAATGTAGAAAAAGGTTGCTTTACTTTTAAAACGAAACCCAGTCTGAACCTGCAGCATCTCTGCTGATCTAAAGTCTGGGAATCAGCTCTTTCATACTGGCCATATGATGTCACTCTCATGTTATCTTTATTTATTCCTAAAGGTTTGGTTCCATTAGATCATGTTCTTCATATTCTTTAGTACAGATTGGCTGGAAGAACTGATGTGATTTATTTTGCTAATTAGTGTCACCTCTGATAGGAAGACAGCATCCTCATAGCCTAGCACTTCACAGAGGTCCTTAGCCCATTGACCTGTGATTTGGTGCACACTTCTGGATTGATCAGTGACCACCATTCTGTACAACAAATAAACCAACCAGAAGCTTTAACAACAAAGCAAACACAAAGAAACAAAACAGCATAGCACTGTCCTACAGGAGGCATGTTTGCTGGTGGGGTATATTAGGCTTGGCAGACAAAGGATTGACATATCTGGTACACCCATTCATTCAGAATTGGATTTGAAGAGGCAGTGATTACTTCACATTGATTTTTCCCAGCAATTAAAAAACACATGCAATCTGGGAAGCATATATTTTATTATAGTTGTTAGCCCATGGCTACATGTTTGAAATATGCAAACTGTACATTTTAATTCAGGAAAGCAAGTTAATAAAAGTCCATTTTAACTTCCTAATGGTTTTGTAAAGTCAAAGGAGCTTAAATGCTTAGTTTTATAACTGGTTAAGCCTGAACACAATTAGATTTTTAATAACTGTTATTTTCTCATGGTGATATTAACCCCAGTATTTAGTCCCTTACATATTTTCTATAGTTTTTTATATTTCAAATCTATGGGCATTATCTTTAATTCTTTTTAATATATGCAGTATTAGAATTTTATATGAACCAATCTCAAAAGTTTAAGATATTTCTGAGGAGGAGTAAAGAAGTTTGGCTAAATGGTTCATTGTAAATGTAATGGCAAAACACTAGACAAAGTTAATCAAGTTTGTTTAGGGCACATTTTCTCAAAGCTTTTACGTGTTAATGGACTTTGGACTCTGGACTCTCACAGAGAGGGTTAAGAAACTGACCCTCCCCATTTTTTTCGCCTTAGAAATCTCACTGGACTAATGCTCTGCAGTATTCACTTTGCTGAATGATATTTTAGTGCTTAATCTCTTAGATAGCATCTTTCAAACACATCTCCCTTGATTATTTATAGATATTTATAGAGTCTGGTGGCTAGATTAGATGCTTTATGATAAAACTCTAACAGAGTATATGAGCGAACACAAGATATTTTTGAATTATCTGAGTGAATTCATTTGAAGTGGCAAGAGCAAGGGTCATTAACTTATTAATCATGGGGGAAAACTGGGAAATTGATGGTGTCACCTGCTCAGAAGTTATACGCAGTTCACTGCTTTAGTCACTGCAGTTCACTGCCTATGTCCTTAATGCTATTAAAGTATTAATAATGTAACCAACTATTTACTTGTTTCAGGGTTAGTGTTACTCTTTGCTTGACCATCTTAAGGCAATAAGGATAAATTGTGGCCACCATGAGATAGTGAGCTTTGTTCCTGATGTGGTTTGTCACACTTTCATAATTGCAATGATTATTTTCTGCATCTTTTATGTTTTCTGTTTCCCATGCTTTTTATAGTGTGCATCATTATTCTTTATACCCTGAAAAATAAAATGCTTTCATAGATCTGTTTTCTAATTCAACACAATGCATGCTACATCTCTGCATTAACCACTTGTCAATATCCAGAAATTAGTTGATGCTGCAAAATATAAGAAGCAATTATTGTTTATCAATTAAAAATAAAATAATACTAAAAACAGATATATGAGAAGAATAAAGTAGCCTTTTTATAACAGCATTTTAGAAATTTTGTCTCAGGAATTCTTTGTAGTCTGATTTAATCGATTTATTTTTATTCCAGTTGACTTGTGGATAGATAGCAACTTTCCTTAAAGCTTTCTTATCAACACAAATTTACCAGTGTTAAACAAAACTTAAATGATATTATTATGCCTCGGAATGATTTTAAGTGCTGTATCTCTTTAAACTATATTATTGTCTACAGGCTATAGTAACAGCATTGACTCTGACTTTACCATTAAGAATATGAAATATCAACAAGGTTAAAGGAAAGATGAAAGAACATCAACTAAACCAGTCCTAATGAACCTCTGACTTTGATTGTGCACCAGCCAGACTAAGGGATTTTTACAAAACTCACAAAAAGTTTGCTAACTACAAATCTTTTCAGAAATAAACATGAGTTTTAAAATGTCTCTTAAAGGCATACTAACAGAAGAGATTGTGAGTAGGAAATCCCTTTTATTAACTCTTAAGAAGAAACGACTACTTTTTTAAAAATAAATTTTTTGTCTTTCTATAAAATACTCTTGTCTGTTTTAATTATTATTATGACCATGTAGTGACAGAACCATGGAACACAGGTGGTCTTTAGGCTATGTAAGCCATTCTTTTGCCTCCAACATGGGATACTTTGTAGCAAAATAATTACTTGTTTCTTATTCCTCTTTCTTATTCTTTTTGTCTCTGTGTCTTTCTCTTTTTCTATCTCTCTGTTTCTCTCTCTCTCTCTCTCTCTTGCTGCCCCCTCTCTGTCTTCCTTTTGTTAGGCTGAGGAAAGTAGATTATAATGAATTGAGAGAGCAGTTCAGTAATCCAGAATATTATGTAGTAAAATGGAGTTACAGCACCAGTATTTTAATTTTTTAAAAAGACAAAGGAGCCTTGTGTGATTCTCCCTATTAAGCAAAGATGGATTGAGATTACTCATGGGAGAAACAACCAGAGGCTTGGAGGACAACCCAAGGATAGTATTGGGTTGTCCTTCCAAGAAGGCTTAAGAAGAGAGCAAAATGGAATGGGTTTCCAGGGGAACGATGAAATGCTGTGAGAAAATTAGAGGTAGATGTAGAAGTTTATTCAAGATAAATTAGAGAAATTTAGATGTAGAAATTTGTCCAAGCTCTCACAGCAATTGAAAGGTACAACTATATTTCATTTCCTCTTTTCTCCTTTTCCCCCCTGATTTCAAAGCAGATGCTTCTGAGAATTTACTGTGTGGGGACTACTAGCAAAAAAGATTGAAAGAATGGGATGTAAAGAGGGTGGGGGAAGAGTTGATGATGTCTTTATGGGGACAAGCTTCTTTGGTAAGACAGAGAACTAAAACATTAAGAGTTTGAGCATTGGTACAGGAAGAGTGGATTTAGAAACCAAACAAGGAATTTTCCTAAAATACCAGTGAGGAAAAATCATGTGACCTCCTAGATGCTGTGACTGCATCCTGCATCCAGGTGTATTGTGTTTGTCTTGCCAAGGGTTTTGGTTTTATACTTGGATTCTTCTTGTTCTTAAATTGAATTAGTACCTGCATTTACAAACTAGAAGAGTGTACCCCAAAGACCTTATTTCCTGCCTCTTTTGAAAAGTCTGAAAGTGATAAGACTTTTTCCTTATTCCTATGTGAAAATTATTTTCAGTAGAGATGATGAATAGCTACTCCCTTCCGACAGGACATGCATTTTCTGTTTCACCCAGGAACTCACTCTAGCCTGCTTCAGTCATTTGTGTTACGTGCTTGGTATCTGTATGAATAACATCTGAATTAAAGAGCAAGCAATAATTCGATCCTAGATTGTAGGATGAGTCATTCCACATATAGTAATTGATTACCGAATAAGCATCAGACATTGTTCTAGACCTAAAATATAATGCAGGGAAGAAAAAAGAAAAATCCCTTCATGGAGATTATAGTCTAATGTGTATGGCAGATGAGAAAAATAATTCAATAAAATGTATAGCATGTTGTTGATAAATGCTATGGAGAAAAATAAAGCAGGAAAAGGGACATGAAGCATCGGTAGGTTCCTATTTTCAGTAAGGTCGTTAGGAAAAGTCTTATTGTGAAAATGGTACTCGAGTCAGAACCTGAAGAAGATGAGTGGACAATCCCTGTGGCTGTCTAAGGGAAGAGTGTTCCTGGTAGAGGGAAAAACCAAGGGCGCATGTCCTGAATGGATTTGCTGGTGTGTTAGAGGAACCTTAAAGAGGTCAGTGTGGGGGGCATGGAGTGAACCAGAAAGAGCAGTAACAAGGGTATAGATCTGGAATGCCTTCTAGATGATAGCACTTCAACTTTCACTCTGAATATGAACTATTTGAACATAAATATTAGGCCATAAAGGAATTGAGCTTATGCCAACCTGCTCCATGCTATGTCATGAAGCTGAATATGATTTACCTTATCTATCTATCCCCTAATTCTCTTAGATACTAGTAAGGGCAATCTATGCTCTTTAAACGATCCATACTTTATTGTAATAAATTGCTTGGGAGAAAGGGTGCAAATAGGACCAAAAGACAAGAGAATGGGAATGATCAGGTCCTAATATGAGGTCTTTGTTGTGGATAAATTCCTGGTGATTTTTGAGTGATGTTCTAGTTATGGATTCATTGACTCTCAACTCCAAAGCTACCCTTCATTAACTGCTCTGCTATAATGGAGTTAGACCTTCTAAGTATTTTTCCTTTTGCAATGATCTTGAAATTAAGCTTTGCTGGAAGACGGCACTAAGGCAACATTGCAGGTGAAAGAGCGTTCTCTTCCTTGTTCTGGTGTGATTCAGTTTTGCTTCTTAGTTCTATTGCAAGAATGCCTATGTGGGAACATCCAGTGGCACTCTGTTTCCACCATATACCCAGAGCATGCAGTCCAGTGTACCACCTTGCCATGTGTGGCTCTCCCAGTGAGGTACCGTATATAGCTACTCTCCTGCTGCTCTGCTGGTGAGCAGGTTCTAATGCCCCAATTCTATTTGTGTGTGTACCAACCAGCCTGCACCTTGAGGGATGTTTCCTGCCTGCTTGCCTGGCAACCTTGGACCAGTTCTAGTCTGGAAACTCAGCAGACTTCTCCATTATCCACTGGGCTGCAACCATACCTCCTCTAATAAAGTCTGAATCCTAGAGTTTTAGGGTCTAGGATTCAGGGGTCTCCCAACTAATCCAATTTATTCCTTCTTGGGTACTGTCCCTCAGCCCTGGAGTTTTCTTTAGAGTTATCATTATATTTATATTTGTATAGATAGAAGGAGAGGAAAAGAGACCATGCACACCAATTAAGTTCTCCTTATGTACATATATACACATATATGTGTGTGTGTGTATGGGAAAAATATATCATACAGTGATACGTATATGACTAATTATGTGCTGGCACCCAGATAAATAACTGCATAATTGCTATGCTAGTCACATAGGGTAGACAGGAGGATTTTTACTTTTCAAACAACTTAGAGTCCAGTGGGGTGAGGGAGTGTGTGTGTGTTTGTGTGTGTGGAGAGAGAGAGAGAGAGAGAGAGAGAGAGAGAGAGAGAGAGAGAGACATACACACACAATCACGTCATAAAGTGATAAGACTTATGATGGAAGTGACAGAGTAAAGTGTATAGAAAGGTTAAGTGTTAGAGTTAGAGATGTTCTGAATGTGAGAAAACCCCTGCCAGTAAGGACTTCCTGGTCAAGAGGTGGTGTATTGTTATCTTTGTGTATAGCACTAAAACTCTACACAAAAGATATTTTCTGAGAACACTTAGTCTTGTTACAAGACTGAAACACTTTGACCTGCCATTTATTGTTCTAGAACAATAATTTACTGAAAATCACCTGGTAGTTGAATAATGAAGTCAACTTCTTAGGTGCTTACTTAACACTCATGGAATAATTTACTGATCAGATTCTGCTTATTGTAGAAAAAAATTAACTCACAAATTTGAAATAGCATGTCAATTATACAGTCAAACTTTAACAAGACATTGGTGCAGCAAAAGCTCTCCATCTTATTTCATCACTAAGCCATATCTACCCAGGACATACATTTGCATCTGGTTAAACTGTGCTAGCAGAAATTCAAAACATCATACATTTGTTTACTGCCTCTTTTAAATAATGAGGACTTAAAAGGGTCTGGCAATTGTAATTTAAATTGCAAATGGAAAAAACAGGATCTATTTATCTGAATCTGTATTGTCTTAAACATCAGTGCTGGTAACATTACTTTTCATTTAACAATATTTTTCCTTATCACATAAATAATACATTAGGATACAAAACTGCCCACCTGTGCTGTACATGGTTATTATTCATTATGTTGTCCTTGGAAAGTCTGGTTTCTAAATATTTATTAGCATGAACTCATCCAGTTTTTTTTAATCCACAAAGAATATGTTGAAATCTTAATCTTGTTCTTTTGAGATGCAGTGAACCCTGGAATTAATGTGGTAGCTGAAGTCGGGGGAAGTTTAAACCACAATTCTTTGGCACAGGATCAATGGATCAGTTCCAGTGTAAACAAAGGTTGGTTTAGTCAAATTAGCCATCTGTCTCTGATGAATTTAAACAGCAATGTGACACATTTGAGTACTGTAACAAGCTTTTGCTTATTTTTAAGTTTTTTACAGAGAGAAGGTAACAGTGGATAATAGCAGCCCCCAGGTTTCCTCTTCAGATTAATTCATGATTTGCATAGTAGCATTTCTCTTCAGTGTTAACAGCTGGTATAATTTGTAACAGTTGCACGTTTGAAGGAATTTCCAATTCTAGATTCTACAGTTCTTAAATTCTTCCACAGTCACTTGACCTCTTTCAAAAGTCTTTTTTCTTCATGGATTAACCAATTAAACCTGCCATTCTCCCAGGGAGTGGTCTATAAGCTTTGATTAAAGCCTTAGAGTTAGTGCCATGTATTAATATCTTTTGAACAGACTGCAAGAAAGCTATATACTTATTTTGTCACGTAGTCATATGATCTTTAGGGCAAGATCATATATTGGGAAACTAGACCAATGAAATCCCTTGATGGCAAGGCTATATGGAATATTTATGCTGAGCTGTCAATACTGCTGGTGATTTAAAGAAAAGCTTTTTACTTCTTACAAAGAAGTTAGCAGTAGTTCTGATTGTCTTGCTGGAAAATTTTTCACTTTATTACAAACTCTCAATTATCTCTAACAATGGTATGAATATATCCTAGTACTTATTCTTCTCCATTATTCCAACTGGTATGATGGTTGACTAGTGTGATTAACTAATCAATGGGGTACTTGTGAACAGTTACTCTGAGTGACAAAATTCTTGGAAACCCCCATCTGCTATAGCAATTGTAAGACTCACAGGAACCTCCATACTTCAGGGTAGACAGAATATATGACAGTTATTCCTTATTAATTTTTTGTGCTAATATTTATATCACATTTGCACATAGAATGCCTAGGTTCACAGATGTGCTCTATAAATTCAGGGCCACCAGCTGGAGGGGACAAGTACATTTAAGTTTGCTTTTAATAATGCATTTGTACCTATTTCATTTGGTAATTTGCATTTGTTTGACTGTGTCTTTGTCGTGGATTAAATTGTAGGCCCCTGATTTTTCACCCTGCTCTACATCCATACCCTTTGCCTTGGGTCTTTGTGGTTCCTCTAACCAGAGGGACAGATCAGTTTCTTGATTTGGGTTCAGCCATGTTTTTTTCTTTCATCAATAAGATGTTGTGACAGTGGATACACACAATGGCATTCAGTGTGTGATTGGGCCTCCCTCCTGTGCTCTGCCACTGCCATGAGTGCCCAGTTAATCTGCTATTCCAAGAAGCATAAGAGATACATGGAGGTGTGGAGGCCTGGAGGTTGGGTGCGGTGGCTCACACCTATGTTCCTAGCACTTTGGGAGGCCAAGGCAGGAGAATTGCTTGAGGCCAGGAGTTTGAGACCATCCTGAGCAAGAGTGAAACCCCTGCCTCTATGAAAAATAGAAAAATTAGCTAGGCCTGGTGGTACATGTCTGTAGCTACTCAGAAAGCTGAGGCAGGAGAATTGCTTGAGCCCTGGAGTTTAAGGTTGCAGTGAGCTATGATGATGCAACTGCACTCTAGCCCAGTGACAGAGCGAGACTCTGTCTTGAAAAAAAAAAAAAAAAAAAAAGAGACGTGGAGCATGGAGTCATCTTGGAAGGCAGGACTAGCTGAGAGCAGCCTAGACTTGATCCAATCCTCAGGCAACCTGCAGACATGGGAGTGAGAATAAACAATTGTTATTTCAAACCATTTGGGTTTGTGGCTAAAATTTTGCCTGACACAGTGACTTTTATTTTGAAGATGAAATATTTCACCCTGCATATATTTCCATGTTCACTTTTTGTCTTCCTTTTTTTGTCTAAAAGTTATGATATCAAACATCCCCATTCCTAAGATCCATTATTTGCCTCTGTCATTCAGCCTGTCATTATATTCCTGAAATCCACTCCTTCCCAACTCAGAGCCACTTCTTCTGTGTCAATTCTAACAAAGAGCTGACTAAACCCTGTCCTATAATTGTGGAGAAAACAGCAAATTCCTCACAGTGCCTGCAAATTTCCTCTAAGGTCTTTCAGGAAAGTGGTCCGTTCCCCTGACTGCTGTTACTTTTGTTCCTTTCATTTAAACCATTTGCATTTGATGTAATTTTCCAGTTAGGTGCTCACCTAAAGAAACTAGTAAGTCCTTGACTTACATCTGCATGTCCAAGAGAAGAAAACGACATGGCTCCTTCCAGAACAAAGAATCTGCCCTAAGAGGGAAATCCTGTTTCTACCGTTAGAATCACCAAAAGCAAGAAACTCTCAATCTTGGTTTATCTGTGTTATCTATTTGTCAAGTCTTCAGAAATATGAAGTTTCAATTTTAGAGCATCCAGTTAATAATACATTAAAGAAATTGTATAAGTGATACAAATGGAATTTAAATGGATACTTTTTAATTTTTTTTTCATTTTGCTAGATAAGAATTAAAATACAGACACATATTCAACATCTGGCAATCATAATGATGACAAATATTCAGAAGAAACAAAAATAAAAAACATGTTGTCATATTAACATTGTTGGTTATCTGGCACATAACTTTTCACAATTCAGTTTCTAATCTTGAGGTGCAATCTGGGTTTCCCTAGGCTTCTCCTGAGTGGCCTTCGCAAAGGGCTGCAAGAGGAGTGGCAATATTGTGTTCCTTCAGCTCTGGCCAGACAGCTAGATCTGTAAGACATTTAGGCCCTTCAGTTTCTCTCCACATAGATAGTCTGGGAATTCCTGGGGAGGTTTTACATTGTATGTTTCCGTGTAGTCTTCTAATCTATCACGTTATCTGATCTTTTCTGCCTTTTCTTCTGTTGGCACCCCAACACACTGTCTAAAAGTCTCAGACCTGATCCAGAGAGTATTCTCATCGAGGCAACCTGTGCCTGGGAAACTACTGTGTTTGTTTGTGCCAAAGCTGCTGAATCCAAAGCCAACTCTTTTCCTTGTTACTGGCACTTTAATTGAAGCCACCAGCCTCCTGCTTGTTCATACCTCAACTCTGGGATTCGTATATGAGTTCATGAAGACTAGACTATAGATCAATCAGAGTAATAGGTGTTTCCCCCTTTTCAAAGCACTCTTACCTCATCAACACCAGGTCACGGCCCTTGAACCTCTGATGAGCCTCATATCTCACCCATAAACTATTTTTCCCATAAGCTTCCTGAGTTACATGAGGCTCCCTAAGCATATCCAGACCCATTTGATTACTATGGTGAAAAAGGGTTAGGCTTCTTAGACTAGGACCTCATGTAAATTACAAAGAACATCTCATAGTAATGAATTTGACCACTTCAGCTGTATTTGCCATGACTAAGGGAATGCTACATTATACTTTTGGCTTCCTATCTTTACTAATCAAAGAATAGAATAATTAATACTATTTAACAAATGTATATTTAGGACCTACTATGCTCCATATCTTTTGCTGAACTCTGGAGCTAATAAAAGGATCAATAAAAAGTTATTTATTCTTCTAGATAGTGTCCAATCTACTACAGACACATATTCATTAAAAATATATGGGAGTAATAGGAGAATATCAGGACATAGTCAGTGTAATGAGGTCATAATTCTCAATGTTCCAAAATAAAACATAGGCATGAAAGTATATGCTGATTTCAAATTATAGTCTCATATGTAGTTGTATTTTGAGTATTCTCCTTATGTTTGTGGAGGTGGAAAAGACACATTCTCTTCTGTTACCTTATCCTCCAACGATTTAACCTGGTCCTGGCTGAATTTATGTAAACTATTTGATTCCAATAGTTTGTCAGATTGGAATTATACTTACTGATCAGCAAATCCCAACATATGTACTGAGACAACTAATAGGCCTTCTGCAGTCCTGGATATTGTGAGAATGAAAGGGAGGTAGATAGGAGAGAAGTCTGGAACATAAACAACATGATTTCTGTTCAGAGTTTGTAATCTAACTGGGGCATGTCACAGACATCTGTTGTTTTCTTTCCCAGTGCCTATTTCTCCTGATTTTCCTTTGAAGGATTTATCCTAACCCCATTCTAAGCCTTATGTTCTAGGAAGATTTGAGAACATCTTTCAATCAGTAGACCCATCTCTGGTCTCAATGATTTAATGATGGACATATGACCTAAGTCAGGCCAAGAGAAAAATAATCCCAGGATTATGTGGATGCTGTCAGAAGAGGTGCTGCCTTCTCGGGGGCAGGGAGGGCAGATTGTGATATGAAAATTAGAGAGCTAGAGCTGATGCAGCCATGTTGCTGCCATGAGGGAAGGCATGATGTTGTTTTAGAGGCCACACTGTGGAGCCTAAGATGTAGCTAATTTCGTAGAAGGTAGAATACGAAGTCACAGTGAAATAAGATCATTGATAACATTGCTCGAGGCACTGGATAAAACCTCAAATCAAATAAAAACTAGGTCTGGATTTTAATTTGCCTGAGCCAATGAATTCTTTTAATAAAATGGGTTTGGATTGGTTCTACAGTTGCTTGCAACATAAAAAGTTTTAACTGATACAAAGAAAAAATATTCAGAGGTATACGTAGTGGGAAAGAGTACAATAGGAAGGTAGAAGCAAGCACAGATTAATTTTAATAGAGTGGTGCCAGGAGGTGAATGTGATGTAATGGAAACATATTAAAGTAGATTTGCTCTACTGGTCCCTGGAAATATTGGACTGGAATAGAGGTGAGGGCAGGGCTAAAGATAGGGATCTATGGGTAACTACTAGGATGATAGCTGAATTCATTAAAGATGAGCTCATAGAAAATAAGCAGTAATTTGCAGTGGATTTCGAGAGGAAACTCCACTGTAAAACAAAATTGGAAGGTGAAAAGATCATGAAGGCAATAAAAAGAAGACCAAGTCAGGAATTGTTAAGGTTATAAAAACCAAGGAAGGAGGGACCTTTATAATGCCAATTAAAATGAATAGACCTATGTATTTCATTAATAATAACAGTGTAATAGTATAATAATTAATTTGTAGGATGAAAACTAGAAGTTTTCCTCTGCCTTCAAAGACAGAAACTTTTATGGTTATTAGTCATAAGTACACAGAGGGCAAGGACTGCTGTTCAATGCAGATGAGTCTGTAGCTCTCCTTTCACTGTGCACCGTTAACTGCAGATTATGTGAAAGGCTCGGCACCTTTGTAAGGAGCCCCTCTGATGAACTAGAGACTCTGCATATGACGGTTTCTGTTGAATAACTCTTACGGTGGCCAATTTTCTACAACATTTGCTTTGATCATAGCAATATGTTTGTTGGTCTTTTCTTCATTAAATCTTTTTCGGGATCTATCTCCCTTGATTTTGCAGACTCCGGAATATAAATGCACACAGTACCCTGAACCACCCAGGGTACTTAATTTCAATGTAGATGGTTTCTACTTAGATACAGACAAGTGTCACAAATAAGAAAGCATTATTTCCTCAAATTCAAAGGGTAAATGCATTCAGTGTTGCAGTCAACATTTAGCAAGTCTTTACCAACATGTCTTAAGTTTAAAGAAGAGTCTCCCCCACTAAGGTGAAAGAATACTGCTGAATTTAATGCTTCCGGATGACAACAAAGAGCATGCTGTGTTTCTAGCACAGTTGTAAAGGCTTTCTATGAATTAATTGATTTAATTCTCCTACCAATTCTATGTAGTGGTGGTATTATTATCCACATTTTACAAGGGACTGAAGCTCAGATAGGTTAAGAGGTCACACACCTAGTAATATGGTATTTATCCAATGGCTGCCTAAAATAGTTCAAATACTTTCCTTTCCCTTTTAATATGTGTCTTTGTTAATATTGGCTTTTGAAGGACAATATAACACATGCACATTTTGTGATTGTATATCTTGTATCCTCATTTTGAGAGTGATCCTATTTGAACTCTTGCTAAAAGGGAGTACCAGATCCCAAGTGTTGCATCTTCTACCAGGAATATAATGTTAATTCCCTAAGTATATTTCATTCTCTTTTGAAAATTAATTTTAACCTGGAAACTTAAAGGAATGAAGATTACATGAGCTTAAGTCACTTGTAATTTTGATAAAGGTAAGCACTGGGAGAATATTGTTCTTTTTGTTTTATTTTACCCTTCATTTTGACTGTTGTTCCGTCATGTTTGTAAGTAGCAAAAAATGTACACTAATGAAAATATGATTCATGTAACTTCTATGGTGACCAGCAATGGTGAAGGATGCCTGGAATCATATAATGTGAAAGCCATAAATACCCTGAAACTTCGGTGTAATCGCACGATTGCTTTGGATGACAAGATTTCTAAAACAGAAAAGTCTCTGGCTGTGCATGTCTAACAGTGTTTAGTCAAACAGGTAGACTTACTCTTATGCATCAGAAAAACTGCTCCTCCAAGTTTAGTTCTAGTTGACTATTCTCAATATCTTTCATAGAGGAAAATAATTCATAAATGCAGGTCAGGAGTTCAGAATGCTGGAGTACAGTTCTCTGTAAAAGATCAGTAAGATTGTGAAAAAATGGAACAGAAAAGGAGATTTCCCATTTTACCTTTACAAAAATAACATATTTTTTATTACTTAATAAAATCTTCTCTATAAAAATACAAGTAATAAATGCTCATGTTAGATTTTCTAATAAAGGATGCAGTTGGTATCTGTCTCTGATTTGTAGACATTTTTCCAGGATGGTGATCCCAAAAGGCACTCACTAAAGCTATGTAGTAATGAGCTGTATTGCAGATGTGGTTTATAAAAAAATCTCTAAAATATTTCTTGATACTGTAGGAGGTAATGATACCTGCATTTTTTCCTAGAAAATTTTCTGAAATTATTTCTTGGAATACATGTAGTTTGTACCAAGAGTGGATGTTTATGCAGATTATTTTCACTGTATAGCAGATGGATTGTTTTAAGGCTATGTATAATCAGAAGAAAATTATTTGATTTGGTTAGTTTGGTCTAAAAAACTAATACAGTTGAAAGAAAATAAGTATCAGTCTGATCAATTATTCCTATTACACAGATCTTTTAAAACCAGATTAAATGTAATATGTAAAACATTTATTTTACTTAATTTTGTTGCTGTAAAGTGTTTATAATTTTAGGGAGTATTTATGAATATTTTGTAGTCTGGTTATTTGAAAATCTAGTGGAAACCTATTCTTAGGGAATGACAGAAGAGACCATGCCCTCCTTGTTAATTTGAAAGATGGAAGGTTACCACAAGTTTCGACTGACCAAAAAATTTCCGTATTTTGGGTTCTTACTAATATGTATCATGATTGTTAGATGGGAGAATATATCATGCTGTAAACAGCTAGGGTGCACACAGCTGTAGGAGGGCAGGAATGGTATTTGTTTTGTACGGATATATTCTGCATGCTAAGCATCTTACTCTGCCTGCCGTAAGCACTGACTAAATAGTTACTGAATGAAGCCAGGGTGGGTCAGCGATGGGATGTGGCAGAGCAGTGTCTGGGTACAGGAAAGGGACTTAGGCACTGAGAAGAAAAGGCTTGACCTGGCAGCAGTTGTTGTGAAAAAGATGTGGTGGTTTTGTTTGGCCTTAAGTTTGATATGTGCCTCCTCTGAATCTGGATACAGAAAAGGTCAGGGATAATTATATTCCATGTTATCACATCCGAGTAAGGGATGTTATTTTGTTAGCTTCATGCTCACTTGCCAGCCCTCTCAGTTTCTGCCTTCTGGTTTTAAACATGCTCAAGTCCCTCCAGAGTTAAAGCTAAAGACCTTTTTTTAGCTTTTACTCACTGCTGTATCTCTTTCCTTACTCTCATGTTCAGATTATTAAGGAGAATAATTGATAGTCGATGTCTTCAATTTCTCCTTCCTCCTTTCTGCTTAGCCTCTCTGCAATCTGGCTCCACTCAAAATAGTTCCATTTAAGCCACCCATGCTGATATTATCAGGTTCAAATGCAGAAGGTATTTGTAAGAAATCTTTGCTGCCGTTGAGACTTCTCACATCCTCCTCTTGAAAGTCTATTCTCTTGCTCATGGAGACTTCAGTTTCCTTTTTTCTGATTACCCCAACCTCACTTTATCCCTGCTTTATACTTTAGCTGTCCCCAAGGTTCTGCCTTCAGTTTTCGGTCTACTGGTTTTCTCATGCACACGTGCTTCACAGATAATCCTTTCTACCGTTAGTATTTTTAACACAACCTATATGATGATGTCTGTCTTTTTCTTTCTTTCCTACCACCTACCCTTCCTTTCCTTCCTTCCATTCCTCTTTGCTTTGTTCCTTCCAAGCATCCACCCATAAAAGTCTTGATGGATATGCAACAGAACTCTCCTGGTGGGAACCAAGATATAGTTTCTAGTTTGTTTTTTTCATAGTTTTATTTATTTTCTGATTTTTTTGTAATGAATATGGATTAGCTTTAAAGTCAGAAATAAAAAATGAAATTATTTCCAATTAGAAACAAGTAAACAAATGTAAAAAGCATTATTACTTTCAAGAATAAATGCTTTCTTTGACACTGCCACAATCATCCCACACACATAACCTTACCCTCTGTGTTGAGTAAAGTGAAGGGTAGCAACCATGTCTTTAATCGTCTTTGTAAGTTGTTTAGTGTAGTGCTTAGAATTTCATAAATATTCAGTATAAACGTGTCCATACTGTAATAGGCTCACTGCACTCTGCACAATTAAAATCACCCACTAAAAACTCGTGGGAGATGCAGGTGAAAACTTAAAGCAGACAGGACTTGGGCCAACATACTCAAGAGAAGAGACTGCAGTGGTGATCCTGACATTGTTCTACTTTTTCCCTGCAAAATCTGCCCATTTTCAGCAGAAGGAAGAGAGAGTGAGAAGGAAGTGTAAGTCAGAGGCTTGCAAGAGACTTGCTGGGTTGGGGAGAAAGACTTTAGCATTCCGGGCTGACAAGTAGATATGAATATGAGGAAGAAATCTCAGAGAACTGAACCAGAAATGACGTACACTTTATCACTTCCTCTGAAGGCATTTGCCAATTCTTAAGCTACAGATGTGCAGGATGAGACTCCTGGAAATCAAGTTTCCCAGGAGACCGAAGAGCTGAGCAAAGATTATCAGCACTGCCTGGTGGTCCTAGGGGAGAGAGATGTTAGAGTTTAGTGCCCATAAAAGTGGAGTGGCCCTTGTAAATTCTACAGGTTTGCAGTTTTGATCCCAGAAGTACTCTGAAGTGGTAGTAAAGGCAAACTGGAAAAAACAGCAGCCCTAAAAAAGCTAAAAATCCACACATAATTGTACCCTACCTGCCTTCTAGAATAAAACAAAATTCTGTTTGCAGACATAAAAATAAGACCAACCAGAGCCTTCACAATATTTGATATACCACATCTAATATTAATAAAATTGCCTGACATGCTAATAAACAGGTTCAGATGCCCAAAAATAAAAAAAATATATAGAAAGAGACCCAAGAGATAATTTAGGTACTGGAGTTATCAGGAACCCTAAATAACTATGATTAATATTTTCAAGAAACAGAGGATAAGATAGAGAATTTTCTCGGAGGACTGGAATTGGAAAAAATGAAGTGACTGAAAATTAAAAATTCAATGGATGGATTAGTAACAGATTAGGCAAGTCAAAAAAGAGGGGTAGTGAACTGGAACACAATGGCTGGAAATATGCAGATTAAAGCCCAGAGAGAGAAAAGGCTAGTAAATAAAGAAGAGTATTTTAAAAACTGTGATGTGCCTACATACATGTAATTTAGAGTTCTAGAAAATGAAGAGCAATAACATGGGACAGAATCAGTAAAACTTAAAAACTGATGACTAAGCTACAGATCTAAAGTCTTCAGACTCTAAGGAGGTAAATAATGGAAAACCACATCTAATTACACCAGGATAAAACCGTTGCAAACAAAAGAGGAAGAGAAAAAACTTAAAAGCAGCCAGGCTATAATTTAATTTTGTTCATTTTTTGAGTTCCACATTTACAAAAGGTGATTGAAAAACTTGACCATATGCAGTGGCAAATCTTCAGATATCATAAAAGACCAAGACACTGGGCCTGGAAACCGGAAAATAATAAAAAGGTGAGAGATGTGAGAACGTTAAACCAGGAATGGGTAAGTGAGACAATTATGGCAGTCTTGAAAAATTTCAAGTGCTGTCAAGATGAAAAGAGAATTTTCTTGTTCTGTGTTATCCAGAGGACAGAGCTCTGTATGCAAGTTGCAAGGATGCAGTTTGCGAAAGTTTAACAAATGGAGCTGAATTAAAACAGTGAACTCTCTCAGTCATTGAGATTTTTAAACCTGGATTTAGATGACTAAGCTTTACAGATGTAGAAGGTATTCTTAAATTGAATATGAGTTTAATGAGCTCTCCTGTAAGACTCCTTGTAACTCCAAGGTTACATAATACTGTAATGTACATTCTAGTGACTGATTGCTGGATTTCCTGACCACAACTGAGGTAGGAAATCATTCATTTAATCATTAACTCAGCAAGTGGTATTGAGGACCGGCCTCATGGAAGGTCCCCATTAGAGGCAGTGGAGCTACCAAGAGGCCTAAGATACAGTCCCTGACATTATCTTGATTGTGCACGTGAGAAAGCCTATTCTGGAGAGTTTATAAAGTATTCAGGTCACTATAATGTAACTTAGTACAAGGGAAGACAGGACATATATTATTAAAATGGAACTGAATAGTGTAAAAGCATAATTCATCTCTACTAAATGGGTATTTTATTCCTTTTTACAGAGGAGATTACGTGCTGTTTGTCATATATTGAACAAAACTGTCATAAATATAACCCTTTTCAGGATACTCAGAAGATATTAGCAAACTGGAACTTAATGCTTTAGAAGTCATCAATTGGAGCCTCAAAATTCGTGGCTCAAATGATCTTGCATTTCTCCAGTGAGCCCTACTTTCTGTATTAGTTGTCAGTGTAACGACTCCAATTTTCTGGCATAAAATGATCAAATAAGTCTTTATGTAATGGCTGAAGAAAGGTGTTATTAATAGTAATTTTTAAATGCATTTTCTATGCCATTAAAGTAAAATCCTCTGCGCTTATTTCCTGCCCCAAACATTTTCTCCTAGTCAGTCTAATGGGTTTGAAAATCTTTGATCCCATCATTTTAATAACCCCAACTTGAGGGGTTGGCTTACATTGTAGTCTATAATGATGAGAATGCATATCTTAAAAAATATGCTATCATACCAAAGTCTATTTTAAAAACAATCGTCTAGTAGAAAAGATGCCTTACATGTAAAAGTACCTTCAAACTAGAGGGGGGAAAAAAGAAATATCACATACTTCAGTTCTTTTTTATCTGTCCTTGATTTGCCCTGAAGCATTGCTGAAAAGTATTGTCAGTTCCACTGCCTGCAGATTGTTTTCAGAGGAAAATAAATGTTTCAACTGTGACGTTGTGTTCCCGTTCCCATTTGATACACCTTTCAACTTGTAAGCTGCTGAAGGAAGAAATAGGGACATTTTGTTTCAGTGCTGACAAACTAAGACAAAAGCTGTTTCTAATGTGATGGATAGCAAAATAAAAACAGAGATGTGTCTGTCGTGATCGTGTGCTGACGGCTTAATGAACCTAATGCGTAGTCTAGCTATGAGCCCACATGTAGGCAGGTACACAGGCCTGGAATCACGGAGAAACTGGGCCCCTTTGGGGATTAGAGCAGAGTGCAGGTGCCTTTGCCTCTTTTGTCTCCCTGAGTGGCCCTTCCCTGTTGTCCTCCTTCAGAGTTTCCTGTGAATTTACATCCAAAGAACCTGAAGATTCTGTGGACTGATTATAGATGTAACCTCCATATATTCCAGTCTGTCATCTCTTTTTTTCCCCACTTCAAATATATTGCGCTAAAAGTATATCTAAGTGCATTCTCTAAATTGCCTTAATGTTCAAAAAATAATTTTAACAGTTAATAATGTAGCATCTATATCAATCAAATTATATTCAACCTATACTTTGTGTGTTAAACCTCCACTGTATACCCAAAACTATTAATATCATGGTGGTTCTGATTAATGTAGGTTTTACCTTAAGAATTTTGTATACTTATGGAATGCTTTGTCATTTGAAGACCGAATGAGCAAGACGAATGGACCTGTTGATCGTATTTTCATTAATTTTTTTGTCCTCCTTGGCCTTTGCTTAATTGGCATGCCCAGAAAGGGAGGACAGGCTGTTTCCTATTTCAGGAACATGTTGTTAGTGTTTGATAACTATATAAATGTACACAACAATACTGATGAGCCAAAAAAATTAAGCTTTGCAAAGGGCAGCTTTAATTTGTTGATTTGGAGCTTGGAAATGTGGGTTATTTTGTGATTGAATAACATTTTTGAATGTTTAATGCATGGCTCCATTTACTTTGATTAGCTCAGCGATTTGCTACACATTATTTCCAAAGATGCTAATCAATTTTAAATCAAAATAGATTGAATTGCCTCCAAAATCGTGGAGATTACCTGAAAGTGTCAATCTCTTTGGGAAATTGAAATTCTGGCATCTTAATGAATACAACCTAGTTATGAAGGTACTTTATAAGAATAATGGGTTTTGGAAATACTATAAGATAGATAAATTTCTGAATGTAATAGTTATTTTTAAATTAATTTATCAGTAGAATTATTGTATCAATTTTATTCCATTGGAGGAAATACCTGTACTATTATTGCAGATCCTGTTCCTTCTAATTGATAAAATTTGAAATTTAGAAATACCATCTCACTAGTTATTAGCTACCCATTTCACTTCTGTATTATTCAGACTTTGCAGTTTTAAACATTCTCCCTGGTCAGATAGCAATAAAACTACTAAAAACTGCAAGTATAAAATTATTTAGAGCAGAAGGAAAATACAATTTCTTTAGTGACATATGCAATGGAATACAGATATTTCTACTTATGTTTAGTTATATATAGATTTATATATAGTAGATGATCTTGTTAAAACTGCTCATAATGCATGAACTTTGCAAGGTACACTGAGGAAGGCTGAAAGAAGAATATGTGAGTGCATCTACAAAATAATCCTCCAAATCCATTTTCTATTTCCTTATTCAATGATTGAATATTAAGAATGACAATCATTGAACCAATGAGTAAGATGCCCTGGAAGGAGGAAGCAAGTCATTTCGTGAAAAGATTGGATTAGGAGGACATGGAAAATTAATTTTAGTTCTGCATATGTGTGTGCCTGCAAAGTGGAAGTTATTTTTGGTAATTATTATTATCCAATAACAAGTTTTGCTATCCTTAAGTGACAAATATCAATGACAAAATATCAATGCTCTTCAATAAGCATTAGAACAGAAATAAAATTCTCATGTAAGTTGAAATTCATTTTATATTAGTGTTGTTTTACAAATTATTTTCTTACTCTGAATAACACCATTCTTATACTTTGGAGAGGGTCAATGTTGGTTTTAATTTGAATTTATCTTTAACTTGAGGGAAATTTATTTGAGGTTTTCATTTAGTGAATCTAATAGTTTGGAATCATATTTTAAGGAATGATCACAGGTTTCTTAAGTGTTCTGAAGTGTACATTCATTTCCAACATGTCAAGAGCTTAATTTAAAACACTTATTGATTCTTGATTTTTGCTTGGCTTTGAGCTCCTTTAATGGAATTGTTAATAAAATGTCAACTTTCTCCTGTTCTGTGTTCTGTATCTATTTTCTGACTACACTTACTTGTGATCTGTCAGAGCAAAAAAAATGACTAACACAATTTCTCAGGCCTGGCAAACTACTTACACTTTAATGTCCATATTATAGATTTTTACGTTAAAAAGCTCACATGGGTTCATAATAGGCAGCTTTACTTATCATTGGCATTGGTCTCTTCTGGGAAGTTAATCTCATGAGTTGCTTGGAGTGGTATAACAGCAACAACTATGCTTTTGGACCATCATTTTCAGTGTTTTGTGATTTTAGGCAATATTTTTTTTTCGAATATCTTGAGTGTATTATGTTTAGCTTAGTTTCTGAAAGGGTACAGTCATTGAAGCAGAAACATAGAGTGACTTAAAAAAAAAAGGAAAACATTATTAAAGAGAGAATAGTCCACAGTGAATGCTTCCTTAGGAAGCTCATAGTTGCTACTGAGAATAAGTGAAGTAGGGTGATTTTAATGGTGTGGTGCCTCCCAGGGAATATGTCTACAATTCATAATATCTGAGATCTGGAGAAGTCTATCTACAAAGCCAAGTGCATAGACAAGCCTTTTGCCAAATAAGAAATGAAATTAAAGAGAGAGAGAGAGAGAGACAGAGACAGAGACAGTTCCAATATAGTTCTCCTTGTTCTCAAGCAGTGGGCTGTACTGATTTAGTATCTGGCTTCGTGTACAGGGGTGGGTTTATTATCAAGAATTGTAATGGCCTTCTCGCTCAGTGCAATGATTTACCTGAAATATTACAGAGATAGGGGAAAAAGTCTTTGGACTGTTGTTTCTCTCTTAATTCCAGAAAAGAAGAAAAATAGTGCTTACTCAGTTAAAAATCATTATCTCATAAACTATAGCTGACTGGATATCCAAAAGTAAGAATGGCTGTGTATGGTATAAACACGTGGTTTGTTTCTGACTGCCAGGATGATTCAAAAAGATAGAAACAATGTGACCTGGAAAGTAATGGGGAAGAGTAATGAGGGATAGAATCCTTCCACTTTTCTTCTGAAAGAATCAAATGAAACTTAGGAGAACTTAACCTTTGCCATTTCTGTACTTGCTTTTACCCCTCGCTTTTCAAAGAAAATGAGAGGTACAGATAGCTTATGGCCCTTAAGTGGCTTTATTGTCAAAGAAAACTATCAATTATTTTCATTAGGCAATATATGTAAATTCAAATGTTTTTCCCTAAGATAGAATTGCGATGTAATTACCCAAATGAGATGTATTTTTAAGTCATATGCTATATAAGAAGTTGCAATGTAAAAGAATTTCATGGGAGGTGGGAACAAAACAGGTGGCCTAAGGCATATGGACCTTCCATCCTATCAAAAAAACTGTGGAAAAGCAAAACATTAAATCAATCCTTAAATTAGAACATAGGAATGCATGAAATACAAAATAGGTTAGGAACTAAAAATAAAATATATTTTAATTGATAACTACTTTAAAATTTAAACTACTATATTAATCCTTATTTATCCTTCTGTGTTTTTGAACATTCTACATGAAAGCAAAATGAGTATTCCATAAAGATACTTACCAGTACTTGTTGAAATATGAAGCAAAATATCACTGCTAAAACATGTGGGTTTAATAGCTTGTTTTTCAATAACAAAAGACATGTGGCCACCAAAAGAGGCAAAAATTAAAAGGTGAAAACAGTAAAAAAGATAATGACCTAGCACTTAGCAGATCCTGTGTCTCCTGAGTGCATGTTTGACAGCTTCCAATGTCACCAGACCTTATATAAAGTAGACTGGTGCTATAGATAGCTTGTGGCTGTTAAGGAGCTGTATTGTCAAATTCCTTTAAATGGTTCAAACATGTTAGTCCTCCATCTTTCTTTTAAAAAGGTTTCGCTGTAGAGATAGCTAATGCTACAGAATATTAGATAGGAAAAAAGCATAAAGGCAAGTGTAAAATAACCAAAATGTATCTTGGCAAGAATACTGTTGCAAATTATGTTCAAATTCCTATCTGTTATAGTGTGCCATGTGTAGATCTATAATAGAAAGCTTAGTGTTTTGTTTTGTTCTAAACAATTAATTAGTGTCTTATAACAGTTTGTAGCAAGTCTTATACATAAATACAGACATATGCACATATAATTTTAGCATATATTCCCCCCAGAAATTATTTATGTGTAAAGCTATGTTAAAAATTGTATTATTGTTTTTTTCTTATCCAAAGGAAATTTAGCAAATCTCTTCTCCCTCAATATCTATGAAGCCTTTTGAACTCACCACCACCTGCCCATCCTTCACTCCCTCAAATTTGGTAGATGTTTTCAGGTAGAATATTCTGCTTCTAGCATTTTAAAGTACCATTCGTCAGCAGCTAGGGAAGAGTGGTTTCTTTGCCCATCTTGATAATATACATATGCATGCCCACTTCCATACCAATAACAACTTGTTTTTTACTACTCCAGCCCCCTGCAAAATATCTCCTTATTTCTACTACATACTACATACTACTACATACATTCTACTACATACCCCCCCACCATACTTACATTTACGATAAACATACTTACATTCATTTTCCTCTCCTCATGTGAGCATTCATCACTTTAGTTTTCTACACCACACTATTGAGATTTTTTTAAAAAACCATTAAGAAAAATATTTAAAAATGAGGAAACATAATATGCACAACAAGTAGAGGGCATATTTTCTTTATACTAAGATTTTCCAGTTTTCTAGTTGAAAAATAATAGTTTAGTAAGTAGGGGTTGATGAGCTTATATAATTAGGTTATTAGGCATTTTTGTAATTTTCATGTATTGAATGAAGTTTAAGTTATTCTTCATGAAGTCATATCACTCAATAGCCCTATGTACAAATAAGTGGGGAAACTGAAAGACAGAAGGTGTCTATGTAGTGCCCAACTTCCCTGAGCTCATTGTATGGCAGACACTACGCTAATTGTATACAAACTCATCTAACATGCTTTACATTTAATATAAATTTATACATGTATAATTATTTTGATTCCCTCTGATTTACATACTACTTTTTTAAAATGAAGAGTTAAAAAAGTTAATATTTTTGAAAGTTACAGCCTACTTTCTAACTATTTTGCTGTAGATAGCCTCTGTTTTCTTCTCCCATTTTGTACTCCTGGGATGTGTGTGCACATGGTGGCACACTAATCTCTCTGCGTTAACTTTTGCTGAAGGATATATTTTGACATCACAATTTCCCTTCAGAGCTCTGGGGTGTTTTAAGCTTGACTTCTCTTGGTTTTAGTCATTGAAAGACTCCCACATTATAGTCAGAGTTAAACTGCAAAAGTCAGCTGCAAGCATTTTTTTGTAGGCATAATTTTTTTTCCTCGTACTTGCAAAAAAAAATTCAAAACTAAGATAACTTTTAAATGATATTTTCAGTCTAAAAGGAGGATTGCCATATCTAAAAGCATTCATTGATATTTGCAAACTATTTGTTAATATAACTATCTTGAGTCTAAATCTCCAATTCCTTGCAATTGTTTCTAATGACTTTTTCTCTGATGACTATATATACAGTGCATGGGGCATTTTTTTCATAAAAAATTATCTACTATTTTTGTTCTTATGGGTAAGAATATATTTACTAATCCTTTCTAGTTTATTATTCCTTTCAGTACCATGTTGTAGAAAACCTAACCTAAATTGGTTTAGAAATTAAAAAGAAAATAATTTGGTATATGTGTATGCAAAATAAGAGAATTTGCTGACTTGATGTATAGTTCCTGAACTTCATTTAAAAGTTTCCGGTGTCATCTTTTTTTGGCTTTGCTTCTCTGCAGTGCTTTGGCTGTGCCTGACTCTATGTCTAGGCACAGTGTCAGGGTCAGCTTTCTACATGGCAGCCACACCATGAAGTTTAGACGAAGAGAAGCATTTTTTCTGGTCCTTTACTTTAAAAGGAGGAGGAACTGCTTTACTGGAAGCTCCAGCAAATGCCTCCTTATGGCTCATTTGCTTGATCTGGGCTGTATACTCCTTCCTGAATCAAAGTCTGCACTCAAGAGGATACTTAAGAGTATTACTCAGGAGTCATTTAGTACCTGATTTAAGCATGTGCCTTCCTGTACCTAAAGCTCAGAAGGCTGGAAATGAGATAAAAGCAATTTTCTAGAGGAAAGTCTGGGTGCTGTTGGTGAAAGAAGTAGAGATTAGATGTGGAGGAAGCAACCAACGAATGTCTGCTACAGGTCTATGTGTAAAAGACCATTTTGCAACACTCCTGAAAAAGAATCATTGATTTGTTTTTAATTTCCTATGAGTTAAGGGTTTTGCTTGGTAAAGTCTAATGTAGACTAAGGATGTGGTTCCACATATGTATGATGAAGGACTGATGAATGCACAAATGGGAATCCAATCCACTAGAGATGTAAACATCGCCTGCAAGATGGGTCTCATTTCCAGAAAACTATGAGTAAATGGACTCAGTGTATAAGAAAATAAACCGTGTCTTTGAATTGGGGTTTAAGGATTGAGCTATGGTTATTTTCCATTGGCTGCAGGTATAAAGAGTTTCATTCTCTTTGATTTAAGTTCCTGACAATGAAATGCGGGCATTCTTCAACTTAGAAGCTGGTTATGATTCAAAAATTTATTTGGTGGCTCAGAACTTGAAGTGAACATGTAGATATTTACTCAGATGAGAAAACTGAGGTGCAGAAAACTTAGTGATTTTGTCCAGTGTCATAAAGCTAATAAGTGACAGAAACAGTGTTGACACCTGTATAGTCTGTGTTCTTAGTCACTGTGTACACTGTCTTTCAAAATTGGGTCACTTTTTTCCTAAAAAAATATCGTGATACTTGATGATTTGTATTTCTAGAGTTGCCTGTCATGGCTTATTTGTCTTTTCATACTGCTGAGCATAATATTCTGAGACTTGAATTTAATCCCAAGAATAGAGTCCCCTTCTGTCTTTGTTTTAAGTACTTGTTGGTGTTTGGCAACAAGCCACTGAATATTCATTCTATTTTCTATGTGTTTCCAAAAGAGTCAGGAAGCAATGCCCCACTGACCTCTATGCAAACAAATACAGCAGACACTCTCTGCTCTCTGACTGCAGAGGTGTCAATGTGCGATGCATGCTTGGCTTATCAGATGTGAACTTTACATCTTGATGTGTGCAGGGTATTCACAGGTTATCCACAGTAGTAGTCACTAAATTGAGAATCTAGCAGCACTGCTGAAAATTGCTTTGATGATGCCTGGGGCATCCCTAGGCCATCACTTTTGTGTATAATCAACTAGCTGGAGCTAATTCTCTATTCTGTGCAAATCTAGGAGCCATTCTAAATCCTAAAATTAATTCTTTTTCTGCAAAAGCTATTAACATTTACTGTTACTTTCTAACTCTAACTGACAGAGCCACTTTTGCTACTCTCTGTTCTTTAACTAATCGTCTGTTTATTAAGTAAACTTTATAAGAAAATACAAAGTGAGCGTAGATACAAGGTAGAACTTTGTATATATGAAGAGATAAAATACAGTTAATCTGTATTTCAGAGATAGCCATGCTTAGGTTATCACAGGAGATGAGAAAGGACCACTAGTCTCCTGCTGGGATAAGAATAACTAGAGAAGTTAAAAAGAAGAAAGAACTTAATGTTGTTGCGTGACCCCCTTGTAATCAGCTGTTGTGGTTGATAAGGGGTATCTGAGAGTATCAGATGTGTGGGCTTTTGTTAATCAATGGAGAGGAGATACAAAATAAGGGGAGGGAGAGAAAGATCCCTTAGTTAGGACCATTATTCCTATGCGGTCTTTCAATTTTAGGGGGGATTTTACTTTATACATGTATAAATTAAGACCTGCCTGTATAAAATGTACTGCAGGGAATAGGATACAACGGAAGTATATTGATGATAGAATCACAGAATATTGTTCTAGACCCAGAACTGGTGTTAATAGCTTTGTGATCATATGGGAAACATCTCAAGAGTTTCCAGTGTTCCTGTTTGTAAAACAAGGATTGGGGTACCCATAGATTCCTCTTTCTCTAATCATCCCAGAAAACTCAGAAGGAGGACAAAAATTTAGAAGTTAATTTTAGTCTGGAGTGGCTTTCTCAGCTAATTTTACTTGATTCCTAAGGCCACCTAGAAGCTCACATATGAAGAATAGCTTTTAAGTATCACATTTCTCAGGAATTGGGGGCATTATTTATCTCTCTTTTGATTTTGAAAAATGAGGCATGTTGTTTAAAGGAGGAAAGAAATGTGCTAACTGGCGTTTTCTCTTAACCTGAAGCTAGTAATTATAGAAGGTCTTTCCTCCACCTTTCTCAAAAACGCAGAACAAAACAAACAAAATTAAAACTGAGTAAAAGGTTGCTAAGGTGGTCACCTTGTTAAAATCAGAACACCTTGTTAGGTCTGCTGTTGGTTGCTTTGTTGTCAACTTTTGGATTTCAACTCCTCACTCCAGTGTCACTGTATTCTACATGGTGTTTTAGCATACTAGACTATTCTTATAAATCAAGAGCATTTACTTTATTTCGGATATTACACCCTCCTCTCAGCATATCCCAATAATATCTGAGTGCCTACAAAAAAATGGAAAGGTACATAATGAATGCTTGTTGAATTGGTATATATGTGAGTTACTGAGTGAATTTGGAGAAACCAATCTCTAGTTTCAGATATTCTGTAGCTGTCATTTATATATGGTTCTTAGTCTTAGATACAATGTGTATCAGAATTTACATTCTAGGAAATGTTTACATTGTGACTGATTCTGCTCTTTGTTACTGGTGAAATGCTTACTTACCCATTCATTCATTTTTTGAGACCTCCCAAATTATCAGTCTGTTTCTCTATGTGGGAAATAAAGTCACTAAAAATACTAAATGGAAAAGGGTTAAATGATCCAACATTTTTCACATCAGGAGCTCTAGCACAAAATAATTATCCCGTGTATATATTATAGTGATTGTTTTAGAATACTTCCTTCATTGTAAGCTCCGTTAGCACATAAACTGTTTTGCTCACTTCTGTATCAAGCTGTAGAAAGTCTTCAATAAATAGTTGAAGAATTTGAGTGAATGTTCTATGTAATTTGTTAAATTTTCTGTTTTCAATTAGCTGATACTTTTTCTCATCATGAGCTTTACTTTGGACATCACTACCTAGGAAATATTATTTCTGTAAAAGTCTTCCAATGTTTTAAATTTGTTTGAAAGAAATGCATATACTATAAACATGGAATGACCATATACAATAGGCAAAGAGCACAATTTTTACCAAAATGTACACGAAATAAATTACATGGTAATTAATTTGGGAAATTTAACAATATTGTTAAAATTTTTCTTGAATGCCATTTAGTCAAGTTTTTATGGCATCATGTAGAAACAGCAGAGTTTCAGAGTTCAGCTCTGAATTGTGGTTGAGATATAGAAAGGAACATATGTTAAATATTATAACATGGACCCTATTTTCTTCCTATTCTTTCATTCAACTCAAAGATGGCTGACATCCACACAGTGAGAGAAAACCATGGATTTTGAGTGGCTCTATAGGGAATCTGCTTTGTGAGAGACTGACATCAATAATTTCAACATTATGCTGTCATCTCTTAAGAAAATCATTGAACTGTGGGTTTAAATTAGCATTTCACAGTTGAAATACTGTTAAGTAGGGACCTTGGCATGGACTACGATGGATTTATGATGTCTACAGAACAAGGCATCTTTTAATAAGTCACTCAAATCTTTGGCACTTGAAAGGTTCATACCATTTCAGTAAGTAAAATGGAGAATTTGATTTATGATTTTATAGTCTGCTAATTTTGGGGTCTCTGAATCTTTATAAGTGATTTTGAACTATAGTGGAATTGAGGTCATATTAAATGTTTATATCCAATGAATTACTGTAAACAAAAAAATACTTTTGTGACTTTTCTAATGTAGAAAAATCATAAGAAAAATCTACAATGGACAGTTTCAAGGTCACCTTGTTTCTTTATGTCACACATTTAATTTTGATTTATTATTGAAGGTTGAATCAGATAGAAACGGAAAACATTTTACACTTTAATAATTTTACATGCCAAGTATGTCACCTGAACTTACAAAGAAAATAAAATATTGGGTGAACTGACGTGCGTGGTGTTCACTGGGCAGTTTTCAGTAACTCTCATGATGTCTCATGGCACAGTAGCGTATACTAGCTCTATGACCCTTAACAAAGACTTATCCTTGCTAAACCAAAGCCTTATTATTTGGGGGTTGTTGCATTTATGTATTCAAAATGGCTAGAACAATTTGGGGTATATTGGCCTGCGAGTGGTCATCATAAAATTTAAAAAAAAAAAAAAAACTTCTTTGAGAATTAGACCTATGTGTATCAATAACTTGTTAACCTGAAGACTTTCTCATCATTTGTTTTTCACTATCTTCTTGCCCCTCCTGCAAACTCAATACAATGAAGATAGATTTACTGTCTGAACTGGCTGCTCCCTCAATTACATTGATATTTCTACCTTAAAAATGTGTTAGTTTGTGTGCCTGTGGTCTGTGTTCATTTCCTACCTGTCCTTTCTTTTCTTCCATGTGTGCAATACACAAAACTTTTAAATAATAAGTTTATAGAAACAATTTTTATATTCAGGAAAATATGTCATGTTTAGAGCCATTAGAATTGGAACGATCAAAAAATGAATAGAAACATACAAAACAACATCTTAAATATTAACTGTTTCCCTATAAAAATTTTTAAAATGTTTAATTATTTAATGGATGCTTTCTGCATTATAAGTGATTATATTTTTTCTATAAATATATTTGATGCTGGCTTTATGGTACAGTCTTTCAAAATTCAATTTCCTTTTCAGTAATAGTGAGGTTTCCTTAGGAATAATGTATAGTTGTCTTCATTCATTCATTTTATTCATTTTACTGATATTTGTTTATTGAGGGCCTTTTTCCTGCTAGCCACTATTCCTTCACAAAGGTGTGCTAATGAATGAAATATAGTCCTTGTCTTCATGGAGTTAACACGTGTAGGTGGGTTGGTAGACATGACATAAATCCATAGAAATAAGAAAATTGTAGATGATACCTGCCATAAAAAAGTTACGACTAGGCAATGGGATAAAGGGTAACAATCTGTTGGGAGAAGGCTGCTTTAACTAACATAGTGAGTTCTGTGCCAAGAAAATAGCATTTGAGCTGAGGTCTGAACTATGGAAACAAAGCAATCACATTCCAGGCTGAGTAAATGACAAGTGCAAAGTCCCTCAGGCCCGAATATGTAGGAGCAGGATGGAAAGAAGGCACATTTGATGGAAGGTAAAATGTGATGAGATCAGAGAGGCATGAGCCAGCTCCTATAAAGACTTATCAACAACCACGAGGAGTTTAGATTTTATCGTAATCCTAACGGGAAATCACTGGAAGTCTTCCCATTTATCCTGATATCACCTAGGTAATATCGGTCTTTCATTCCAGGAAGAAAAAAGGGAGGAGGAATAACTAAAGGGAGCAACATGCCTATTCGAGGCTGTGCTGATTATCTCAAATTTTTAAAAAACACATTGAGTTAGGCAAGAAAAATAAATAAAATTGTAGAAAACTCTCAAGCTAGTATTAAAAGAGCTAAAAACCAAAATGGGTGATGTTTGTAAAATTGCTACCAAAAAGGCTTTTTGTAGTCTTATTTAGAGCAAGTTTAACAAGGAGAAATCTATCTTCTCTTTATTTATTCCATAGACTGAGTGGCTTTTAACAACAGAAATTTATTTCTCACAGTTCCAGAGATTGGAAATTTGAGATCATGGTTCCTGATGAGGACTCTCTTCTAGTTTGCGGACTGCTGTCTTCTTGCTTCGTCCTCACATGGTGGAAGAGGTGAGGGAGCTGTCTGGGGCCTGTTTTATAGGGCACTAATCCCATTCCTGAGGACTGAGCCTGCAGGCCTAATCGCCTCCCAAGGGCCCCACCTCCTATTACCATCACAACTGAGAGTTACGAATTCAACATATGAATTTTGGTGAGACACAAATATTCAATTGCATTCCACACCTGGCTCCCTGATATTTGTCCTTTTCACACATGCAAAATAATTACATCCCCAAAGCCCTGAATGTGTTAACTCCTTCTATCATCATCTCTAAAGTCTAAAATCCAAAGTATCATCTAAATATCACTTAATCAGATGTGGGTGAGACTCAAAGTAAGATTCATACTGAGGCAAATTGCTGTCTAGCTATGAACCTGTGAAACCAAACATGTTATGTGATTCCAAAATACAGGCATAAGGGGACAGGCACACTTTCTTTGCAAAAGGGAGGAACTATGAAGGAGGGTATAGTGGATCCTAACTCCAAACTACAAGACAAAGTCCATGAGATTTTAAGGTTCAGAAATAATCCTCCTTGGCTCAATGCTCTGCCTTCCAGGCCCACTGGGGTGAGACTGTCACCCACACTGCTTGACAAGAAAGCCCTCAGTGGGTCTGTGCCTGTGTCCCACACCGGCCCCGGGGCTGAGATCCCATACCTGTAGCTGTGCCAGGTGGCCATGTCCTTTGAAAGCTGGTTGCAGGCAGCCATGCCCTCAAGGGTCTACTGGGCACAGTCGTTGCTGCAGTCTCCCATATTTCATTGCCAACACTCTAGAAATACAAGGGCTTCCTCAACTGTGCTTTCACTTCAATTTCCTTAAAAGATCTGAATCACTTTCTTAGATCACCACTATGCTTATAATTTCCAAACTGATCGCTTTAACTCATTCTCCTTAGTCCCAGAATACATAATCCAAGAGTTTTACTAGATATATCTGTACCCAACCACACCCCATCCCAGCAAAGTTTCTTCTAGTATTCTGTCTTTTCTGTATTATAGTCTACCCAGTTATTCAATGTAGAATAAATTCTCTCTCATCTTGACATTTCTATTTTTTTAATCTTTCTTGTACTTTCTCGTTTTCTCTTTTTGTGTGTGTGTGTATGTGCACACACATATGTATGTGCATATGTGCTGCTCTCAATAATGCAATTTTCTGCATAGAAATCTATCTAAGGATTGGACATCAGATCTTATTAATGAAAGTACATCGTCCCAGAGGAAAGTCTCTAGTGATATTCCACTGAGTTCAGTTTTCGGTCTTGTCCTTTTAAAAATTCTTGTTCATTATTTTGAAAGGGAGATTGACAACATAATGATAAAATCCACAAATAAAGAAAACAATGATAAATAATCTGGGTATAAGACTGGGATGCACTAATTTTCTCAATAGGTTGGATTAATAGAATGAATCAGTCAAGATGAAATTGAATAAGAATTAATATGAAATCATTTTCTTAGACACAATTTTTACTGCATACATACAAACAATGACTTATTTTAAAACCTGATAAATTTAAATAACTATCTCGTGCCGTTATTTGTATTAATAGTTATACAGGAAGGACCAGTAGTAAGTTTTAAGGTTAAACTAATACCAAACTGGTTTAGTATAATGATTTGGTCGTAATGGATAATATAATAGTTCCTGACTATTCTGCACTGATCAGACTCTCTTTAATTTTATAATCCATTTTAGACATCTGCAGAATATGAGCATACAGAAACGTGCTCCATAATGAACGACCAGTACAATGAAAGTAGTGCAAACAACTGTGTAAGAGATGGTTTAAGGAACTGGAAATGTTTAGTCTGGAAAGAAGATTTATAGGAGACATAACTGTCTTCAAATATTTGAATTGTAGGCATGTTGAAAAGGAATCATCCTTATAGTGGAAATCTTCCACAGAGAATTGAAATGATTGCACTACTATACCAGGGAGACTTTGTAACAAATAGAGCCATTCACAAATAGAACTCTCTTTAAGGGATGTTGGAGGTATCTGGTGATGCTCAGATTGAGGCAAGACTTGTCAAGAGAGGTGTAGAGAGATTCATGTATGAGGATGAGTTGGACTGCAATAGATTTGGAATCCCTGCTTCAATCACTGCTTCAGTTCTTGGATTCTGTGTTGCAGTAGAGTATAGAGCAACCCAAGCAATCCACTGAGAGATTTGAAGCCAAAATTTAATTTTCTTCAGTTATTGACATAATCTCAGCAGAAACAAAATTTTTGTATGAATTATTTAGGCAGTTCTGACAGTGAAGATAAGACCCATGGCAGTATTATCTGGGAGGAATCCTTTAGATATAAAGAAGAATACTAAAAGAATAATGCATTACTTATATCACCAGGGAAAAGTGGAAATCGCTATTCAAAACCTTTCTTGTTCCAGTGCCTGATAACCTATAGCTAACATGTTATTGCTTCTTGAAATAAACTAAAAGTGAGAGGTTTATCTGCTCTTTTTTTATTTAGAATCAAACATGGATATGTGAAATCCTGTCCTCTCCTTTTTTCAGATCTGATCTGTTTTGAATACTCTTTACAATTGGTATCACACTGAACTTATTTTCTCAACTTATTTTTATGCGAAGGACTTTCTAAACTGAAGTTTCAACTTAGGGAAATCCAAGCTCCATTTCCCCAGACATTTCATATTCAAAAGGTATTTCTCCCATAGAGAATATGCTGATCATTTCAGTCCATAAAGATCTACTTAACTGCCATAATTCTTCGTCTATACTCTTTCATCACTGGTACCCTCTGCATTTCAGTACTTATTTATGTGCATACCTTCTCTCTCCTACAACGTAGGTTTTTGTTCATCAACAACAAGAACTTTGCCCTATTCGTAATTTTTTCCTGCATCAGGAAGAGTGTGCTTTGTGCATCATTTCTGCTTAGTAGTCATTCAATGAATGCATGAGTAAAGTGATGATTATTTTCCTAAAGTTGGGTTCAATGGAGTGAAAAATCAGCAAGCAAGATACATAATAGATATCTGCAGAATGTAGGATGGCCTTGTCACAGATTAGGAATTATTCCATAGATAAATTAACATTACTCCATATATTTTGTATTAATGTCACAGGAGACTGCAGTTTAGTTGAAATTTGGGACTTAATTGAAAATAAGGGAAGAATTAGTATGCAGTTGGCAAATAACAACCTCATAAATTCCTAGTGCTCTTTTTTTTTTTTTTACTAGAATGGATTGTAACAACCTTGATTAGTTACACATTAATTCATTTCTTTATTTCACTCTTATTTATTGAGTGCTTAGTGATTCAACAGGCATTCTTTAAAAATGTTTTTATTTATTCATCGACACATTGTAATTAGACATGTTTATGGGGTACAATTTGATGTTTAAATACATATCTGTATTTTATAATGGTCCAATCATGGTAGTTACCTCTTGCACTTACCATTTCTTTGTGGTGAGAACATTCAAAAGCCTCTCTTCTAGCTACTTTGTAATACACAGTATTTTACTATTAACCATAGTCATCCTACCACGAAGTAGAATGTCAGAATTTATTCCTTCTATTTAATTTTAACTTTGTATCTGTTAACAACCTCCCCCAATACTCCCTTCCTTCTCCCCTCCCAAGTGTCTGGTAACCACTGTTCTATTCTCTGCTTCTGTGATGTTCACTTTTTTTTTTTTTTTAAAGATTCCATAAATGAATGAGGTCATGCTATACTTACCTTTTTATGTCTGGCTTATTTCACTTAACCTAATGTCCTCAAGATTCATTTGTGTACTGCAAATGAGAGGATTCCATTCTTTTTTATGGCTGAATAGTATTCCATGTTGTATACATATCATATTTTCTTTATCCATTCATCTGTTGGTGAACTCTGAAGTTGATTCCATATCTTTGCTATTGTGAATAGGGCTGCATTAAGCACAGGAGTGATGCAGATATCACTTCAATATATTAATTTCATTTTCTTTGGATATATATCTGGTAGTGGTATTATTGGATCATATGGTAGTTCTATTTTTAATTTTTTGAGGAACCTCCAAACTGTTTTCCATAATGGCTGTACTATTTTACAGTCCCACCAATAGCAGTTTAGTGTTCCTTTCTTGCCACATCCTTGCCAACAATTTTCTTTTGTCTTTTTGCTCATTACCATTTTAAGTGGAGTGAAGTGGTGTCTCATTGTGGTTTTGATCTGCATTTCCCCAAGCATTTGTGATTTTGAACACTTTTTTCATATACATGTTGGCCATTTGTATATCTTCTTTTGAGAAATGTCTCTTGAGGTCTTCATGCAATATAGATTCTTAAGACTACAGATAAAGCATGAACAAGACAGACATCATCCTTGCACTCCACCTTACAGTATTATGATGTAATGTAATTTAATATGATGGAGAAGATGAACATTGGCTATATGTATATACACATACACATATGATAGGATCTCTCTCTGTATATATATGTATATATACAATTACCTACCTACTGTTATGAACTGGGGAGCTATAGCAGTTTCCTAGTCCATAGCTCAGTACTTGAAAATAATTTTCACAACCAAGAAACAATTATGGAGCTATCTATTAAAAAGAAAACATTTTTAGAATGAAAATGTGACAAAATGAATTACTGAGCAATTAAAACACCAATGTTTTGAAAGAGTTCATTTAGATTTTTTACAGTAATTTTCTCTTTCACCTCTCTTACCTTTTAACCCCAAATATATTAGTTTCATTATAGAATAATCATTAAGTATTGTACTATGTTAGTAAGAAGATCTTATACATCTCCTTTTGGTGCTAGGCTCTGTAAAGCTGCAGTCCCCAACCCTCCAGCCACAGATGGGTACCACCTGTGGCCTGGTAGGAACTGGGTGCACAGCAAGAGGTGAGCGGCAGGCAAACAAGTGAAACTTTATCTGTGTTTACAGCCTCTCCCCGTCGCTCTCATCACCCACCGAGCTCTGCCTCCGGACCCTGCCCCTCTGCCCGCTCCCCATCCCCCTCAAGTCCTTGGAAAAATTGTCTTCCATGAAATCTGTCCTTGGTACCAAAAAGGTTGGGGACTGTTGCTATAAAGGATGAGAACCCTTATTTGGAGAGGAAACCTAGAACTAAGTATTCATGAACTGAATACAGTCTAATCACATTTTAAAAGAGAGTCATGGGTAAGTAGTGAAAACGAAGAAGGTAAATGTGCCTTGAAGGTCAGTATCACTCAGCCATATTCTAGAGAACATGTATTGGTACTAGCAACCAGGAGAGACAAAATAAAGGGATAAGAACGGTTGAGATAGTATTGTGAGAGAGGAGCGACTCAATTAGTTTTGCCAATAATATCCCTTATCTAGGACTGCTTTTTCTAAGCTACCTAAAGGTGCGCCTTTTCTCTCTTTCTTTGTGATATTTAATATACATTTTGCTCTTTGACCCCTTGCCTTTTCCTAGAACTTATTTTTTTACATGAACCCAAGATGGATCCACTGTTTTGATCATCAATAAATTTTAAAAACAGCTTTATATTTCATATACATATTTTTAAAGGAGTGAAAAAGTCTGCTTTGTCTCACTATAGCCTGTGCTACAATGGAGAAACATCAGATCACTAAGTGCTAATTTCGAGGATGAATGTGAATCTCAAAGGTTAAGAGGGGCTTGTGTGTGTGTGCGTGTGTGTGCGTGTGCGCACGTGTGTGTATCTTCCCCTGAAGCACCCACGAATATTTGTAATATTATAGTATGTATAAAAATGTATCTTTGATACTTAGTATTTTTTACTGGATTTATAAAATATTTCTATTCTTTGCATATTTATGAAAAAGCTTTCCCAGAAAGTTAGTTATTAGAGTTAGCTTATCGACATTATAAAAGGCATGGATTTAGATATAAATCATCATGATAAAACCAATGAGTGACATTTCTTTGGCTAAGTGCTTTGGTTTGTGCTTTGGTTCTATACACATGAGGCAGAATGCAGTTCTGGAAGACAGCCTTAATTTCAGCAGTGTGTTCATGTTTAATCCCAAACATTGATTTTATGCGTTTATTTTCTCTTTTTTAAGTCTTTTTAATGGACTCTTTAAATCACACCAAAAAAGCAGTATAGTGTAATTAAGCCTATATACCCATAACTCAGCTTCAATAATTATGAGGTTTCTAATCTTATTTCATTTCTTCTTTTTCACTTTTTGCTAGATAATTTTAATGGACATCTCATACATGTCATTTCATGTGTAAATATTTCATAACGAATTTCCAACTAATAAGGATATTTAGAGTAGTGCATTAGTTTGCTAAGGCTGCCATCAAAAAAAACTGGGTGGCTTAAACAATAGCAATTTATTGTCTCACGGTTGTGGAGGCTAGAAGTCTGAAATCAAGCTTTCAGTAAGGCCATCTTTCTGAAGGTGCTGGGAAACTGTTCCTTGGCTTGTAGATAGCTATCTTTTCCCATTGTCTCTTCACATCTTATTCCTTCTGTGTTTCAGTCTCTGTCCAAACCATTCTGTTTGTGACATCAGTCATGCTGGAGTAGAGCCCACCTTAATGAACTCATTTTAACTTTAGGTTAATTGACCTCATTTAACTTGTCATTTATAAAGACTCTCCCTCCAAATTCTGAGGTATTGGGGGTTAGGACTCAGACATATCATTTTGGGGGGACACAATTCAACTCATAATAAATAGTACTCTAACACCATGATTATACTAACAAAATCCTTGATAGTGCCTAATATCCAGTTCCTATTCAGGCTTCCCTGATTTGCTCTAAAATATCTTAGTAGAATTGGTTTGTTCTATGGAGAGTCAGACGATGTCTACTTATTACATTTATTCATGATGTCTTTTTTATTCTGTAATGGACCTTGTTCCACCCTCTTTCTTTGGAATGCCATTGAGTTATTAAGAAACTGATTTATTTGTCTAACAGAATGTTTGGCATTTTGGATTTGACTGAGTCAATTCTTATGATGCTGTGTAACTTATTCTGCTATTACCTATATTACCTGTAAACTGGTAGTTATACTCAGAGGTTTGATTATATTCAAGTTCAGATGTTTTTGATTTCGTATCATATCATGAAGCACATAATATCTGGCTATTCCACTTTCAGTGATGGTAAAATTCATTAGTAGTTTCAGGGATTGTTACCTTTATTTCTGCTTTATAAATTCCCCAACAATATTGCATCTAACAAAATTCACTGATGATCACTACCTACATCTATTATTTCATTGGGGTTACAAAACAGCGATTTTCTAATTCTATTACTCCTTTTGTATTGTTAGTCAGAATCTTTAATAAAAAAGAACTCTCCCTCATTATCCAAATAAAGCATGATAAATGCTATGTATTTTCTCTCTCTCTCTCTCTTTTTTTTTTTTTGCCAACTCTGAATATAATAAGCTGGTTCTAACTTCAATTGTAATGAGTTGGTTTTATTAATTTTTGTTGGTTATCACTGTGAATATATGGATTTTTAAATGTTTCATGTGTTTTGATCAATTGTAGTCATGATTCTTTTCAGTACTAAAATTGTTGCATCTTAGACCAGTTGGAGCCCTTTCTGCTGGATTCTGAGAACACCTGTGTTTGCCAGCACGTGTGCCAGGCTCAACATTTGTGTACTCTCCCATAGTCCAGAAGCCTGCTACTTCTCCAGGAGGCTCTGGTTCTTTTAAGCGGGAATTAGTATTTGGATAACATGACCTTGGCGCTAAGTGTCAAATTTTTATTTTTAATGATGTTTCATTTTAGTTTCTAGCTCACCTATCTAAATTACTGTATATTTTCAGCTACCATTTTTGATGGTAGTCTTAATTTTCTTAATCTCAACAAACAGAGAAGAGTCCTGGTTAAAGTTATAATATCCAAGATAATCTAAATTGAGCAGGGATTCCTGTTACTGGTTTAGGCTTCTAAATGATCCTTTAGCCACAGGATTAATTTACCTTTCAAAGTACTTAGAATAACCAAAGAGTTCAGTAACCAGGAGGATATGAGGAAATGTGTGCAACATAGTTTTTGCCCTAAGTGAAAAGAGAATGAGACAAAGATTTATGTGTGGGGATTATGCGTGTTTTCCTGTATATTTTATCATACTGTTTTTTGGAAATCTGCTGATGATTTTCCAGTGGAAGTAGACTTGCAGATTTTTTAAAAAAATCACTTTAAACACTTTTAGTGTTGGTGTATTTTCCAACATCTTCTACTAAATTTCACAGTCTCTTTCATCTTCAAGTTAAATATGGGCACATATATTCCTGTGGTTATCTGGACAAAGATAAATGCCAGGACACAAAATGAGAGAATGCACTGTTGTAGTGGAATAAATTAAATCTGATTGAAAATGAAAATCTATTTGTAAAATCTTAAGCATAGAATTGCAATGCCTATGAACTGTCTCCTCTCTGCAGGCAGAGAGCCTGGATGTCCTGGTTTAGAAAATACAGAAACTCATCAAAAGATAAGGGTAGGTTGTGCTCCTGTTGTGCCATTTATTCCTCTCATTATCTTTGGAATAGCTAGTCTCTGCTCATCTCTATTGCTAGAAGCTACAGTTATATAAGCTGATAGTGTAGGGAGCTGTAGTACAACCACTGTTAAACTCTAGCAGTGCACATTCAAATTGATTAATTGCCTACTTACAGTCTACAAAACACTTTCTTGATCTGAAAGAATAGGGAAGAATTTTGTTTATGAATATTGTGGCTACTGATAGAAGGGCACTAATCTGGTTGAATGGTTTTAATTCTGCATAAATAGGAGAAGACAAAACTGTGTTTAGACAAGAAATATCAAGTAATTTTTAAATAGTTTTCCAATAGAAGAAAATAGATATGCAAGATCTACATACAAAGGGCAAAGCTCACCTTGATATCCCCAATAGTCTAGGATTTGCTATGGCTCTAAAATAGCTCAATATAGCAAAGACCAGTCAGTGGGAAGACAGCCAGGTACATTTTATGCAACTTTGTTCCATTATATTATGGACCAACTCCAACTGAGATAATTAGAAAGAAATATGCCTAAATAATGAACACACACCTTTAGTTTCAAATATGGACCAGAATTAGCTATCTTGGAGAGAGATGAACATACTAGTACATGATACAATGAAAAGAAATCTTACAGAAAAGAGAAAGTATCAAAATAGTTAAATATTAAACTCTTGGATGACTACTTCTTAGCTACATGTTTCATAAACTGTGGTTTAATAAACTATAAATGTAACATCATGGCAATAAATAAGGAATTGCTTTTAAAAAAAATCTTCAAACCAAAATATGGAATGATACACAGGATATTTATATGCCAAAAACTGCTATGCTGAAATCTTTCCCATTATAACTGTATATTTTTCCTTCTTTCACTGCAAGAATGGAAATGTTTGTTTCTTAATATTTTTCTTTTGCTAAGCAATGGACCCCTTTATTTCATATGCCTCTTGCTGTGGAAATACTTGTTCCAGGGCATTTAATAACAATTTTAAAAATGCCATTATTTTTTTTTTCTGACTTAAGAGTGTGTCTTATATCCTTTCCTGAAAGAAAGTTTTATGTTGCCTTGAAGCACCGTTTTTCTTGTATCTACCATGACGGAAAGGCACTGCGAGCATACATACTTGCTAACACTAAATTCTGAGGATGAGGATTTCTTCGTAATAGTACAGCCTAACTTCAGACATCAAGGTCTTCAAGGCCTATATTGTTCTAGTAACGGCTTCATGCTAAAAAGAATTAGTTTACCCTTGGCTCAGCATTTTATTGTAGGAATATTAGCTCAGTGAACAAGTTGCAACACATATAATTAGAGTTGATAAGAGGGGGTACCTGCCTCAGAATAATCCGTGGAAATAAAAAGAATTACATACAACAAAGAAAAGTACATTTAGAAGATGCTGGTATCTAGATGTTGATGGAAAAGTTAGAGATTTATAATTAACATACCAAGTTTCCTGTTCAGTGGCCCTGTTTTCTTCTCTGCTCCTTATGTTGTTTGCTTTCTGTCTCCCATGTGAAGCTTGTTAGATAATTACTCAACTTTCAGAAAGAGCACACGAAACAGAATTTATACCTGATCCTTACTTAAAGGAATATTTACCAGAAAAGTAATATACAAAATGAATTACTGTGAATTGCATTGTATTTTTCTATTGACTTACACTAACAGTTCAGAATAGTCAGTGTTTGTGATTTATTTTAAATTTCAGTAGCTTCTAACCCTGCAAAATGTATAGCTGCCCAAATTTGCATATGACAAAAATTACTAATCTGATGACAGATACTTCTTAGATTATAGATAATCACAATTTAAAGGGAAAGTTCTGATAAAGTAATTATGAAAGGAAAAGAACTCTAATAATACTGGAAATTATACACTAAAATTTATTGTTAAATTTAAATTTTCATATCGTGTTGCTTTAACTGGAGCATATTATGTTCATAGAATATAATGTCAATTTGTAAATCTTTTATTAAATTGAAGTACAGGCTGATTCAATGAATTATCCAAGATCCCTCACCAAGCCAATAGTGGTAATGAATGATTTGTTTTTTAGCTGAATCTGTGTTTTAAAAGACTCAATATTGAAAATCTCAAGATTAGTCAAATCTCATTCTCAGTGAACATTTTTTAATGGTTTCTAAATTTATGAAACCCAAATGACCTGTGGAAACAATAACTCATGTAAATTTCAACACTTTCATGTTACTGACATTTTATATATATTACATTTATAAATATTTAATATATAAATACATATATTATATATGCACATTAATTAATTATGGAGAATAGTTCCATGTACTTTATCCCTAATTCCAATACAAATCAGTTGTCTTTCTTTTAAAATTCCTTAGATAAATTCTCTATGTTCATTTTTTCAAAACTAAAAGTTAAAACTTTGTAAAAAATGAATAGGTGTTAAGAATATTATTTTTCCTTTTCCTAATTACTTGTGATGTTAAAAATTCCTCATAGTATTTGTTCACTTGGTTCAAAAAATTTTGGCTCAGTTATAAAAAATATGACAAATTATTAATATATTTATTATATAAAATGAGAAAATATATTCCAATTATTATTTGTACCAAGTATGTGAAGAGACAATTTGTTAAAAAATGCAAATATGAAATACACCTTTGAAAAAATATTCAATCTCACTAATTTTCAAAGAAATTAAAATTAAAATAGGGTGAAATAATTTCTCAAACACCTAATTAACAAAGGTTTTAAAAATGAGGTATTTTAATTTTTTTTTAAATTTTTAAATACTATGGGTACATAAAAGTTGTATATATTTATGAGGTACATGTGATGTTTTGATGCATGTATCTAATGTGTAATGACCAATCAGGGTAATTGGGATATCCATCACGTCAAACATTTATCATTTCTTTATGTTAGGAACATTCTAGTTCTGCTCTTAGTTATTTTAAAATACACAATAAATTATTGTTGACCGTAGTGACCCTATTGAGCTACTGAATACTATCTTATTCATTCTAGCTGCATTTTTGTACCGATTAACTATCCCCATTCTATGCACTCCTCCCATTTCCTTCCCATTCTTCTGGTAACCATCATTCTAAACTCTATCTCCATGACTTCAATCTTTAAAATTTTTGTTTCCACATATGAATGAGAATGTGTGAAATATGTCTTTCTGTGCCTGAATTATTTCATTTAACATAAGGTCCTCCAGTTCCATCCATGTTGTTGCAAATGACAGGATTTTATTCTTTTTATGGCTGAATAATATTTCATTATAACCCAATGATTTTTAAAGAGCAATGAAATGGACATTTACATACACTGCCACTGAGAATGCAAATTTGTCAACCCTCTTTGAAAAGCAATCTGGAAATATTTGTCTGAAGCAATGATAATTTCTGTCCTTCTATTGAATGATCACCGTCCTCAACATGTACTATGAGAAATACTTGAATAGTTATTCAACTACATTAGACATAAAATTACATTTAAGCACCACAAATAACATTCTGTGAAAGTAGTTCTATCTTATTTTGGAGATAGAAAATTGAGGCTATGAGGAGTAAATAAAATTACTGAAAACACTGAAGGTGGTAAATAGGGGATATATGATTTGAAAATAAAGTTGTCCGATGCCAAACTTGTTTGATTTGATTTACAGGGCAATTACCTGTGGGGGATTTATAAATAAAGTCTAAGCAGCATAGTACCTAATTTTCCACAGCAATATTGCCAAATGTCTTTCTAAAGGCTTTGTTCTGGCTGCTTTGAGGAAATGTAGCCATCGGCTACAATTTCAAAATCATAGGATAGAGATCAAACGATGATTGTTATAGAATGAGTTTCAGGAAGACTGAGTTTGCATGATATCCTCTATTTTTATATAAAATTTCAATTGCATATGTCACACAGCAATCTATATCTGTATTTATCTCTTGGGTGTCTACCTGAATAACTTCTTTTTAGAGCCTTGCATATTATATTTAAAATTATTAAATCAAAAGTTCCATTGGATATATTATATGCATTGATAATGACAAAAAGAAACCAAATATTTAAGTATCATCTTTAATTATCTATGAGATAGGAAAATATTCCATAGTAGACTCTTTAAAATATTTGAGAGTTACTTTCTAGGAGATAATATTAAACAAGTAAATATTCAGAATCTCTTTTAGGTGATTTTATTATATCAGAGTCCCAGAAATATTTTAATTTAAAAATATTTTACATGTATATTAAAATCTTTGAGAGATGGAGAAATAATTGAATAAATCTTAAGTACTCTATATTTGGCTTCTTATTAAAGGCCTTACCTGAAAATATTAAGAAAATTGTATGGCATATTTTGTAGATAGTTTAAAATATAGAATTAGCAAATGATAAGAAGCCATATGTACAATACCTATGCACTGTATTCTCTTGACTCTGGTGATAAGATATTATTAGAAGAGTGATAGTGTTTTAAAAATTTGTTTTAAGAAACAATTAAAAAGTAAATGCCTGCAATATTGGAGAAAATTAGAAAATTAAATATAATATCTCTAGATTCATGTAAAATAAGTATTATTCAGGTTTTTGATTTGATACTTTTAAGGTATAGTTGACACACCTTAATTATGAGCTAAAAGACTGCATATATTGCACAAAACTCCTGTAATGTAAATAATAATTTTATTGTTGCTCATGTAATTCACTGTGGTTTTGGGTGGGGTTCAAGAATTTTTTTTATAATTGCTTCATATGTTTTGCATAATGTTGCTAATAGAAAGAACTGCATTCAATACAAGCCTTTAAAAATATTTATCTGGCCTGTCAAAGTAAAAATAAGTGTGAGTAATGTCACCTGAAATTGATCATATTTTAACTTACCTACGGTGATGAAAATTAACTTATACAAGAACCTCTATTGACATGAATGAAAACTGAACCAGCCATAAATGATCTTTTCTTCTGCTAAAGTACGAAACATTGTCTCAGAGTCTCTTTTGTCACTTTGCCCCATTTTCTATCTGAAATCATAATTTTGGACGTATATATAAAGAGAGAGAGAGAAAGAAATAGATACATATAAATATATGCAGATATACTTACTCATATATAAATATATATTTTATATATATACATGCACATAGTATCTTGTGACCACTGATACTATAAGCTTATTAAAAGCATAATCTGTCTCATTAATATTTGTATTGTCTGTAGAACCAAGCTTGAACATTATAATTAAATAAGATAGAAACTTAATAAATATTTGTTAAATAGATGATTGAGTAAAAAAATAATCTTCACCTTCTGTTCATGTCTATTGTGTTAACTGTTGAGACTAGAATCATAGCACACTTGATTGTCACTTTGAGTTCATTCTGCATCAAAATAAACATTATTAATATATTAATATTAAATTAAAGACTAAATGAAATTTGGAAGCAAGTAAACAATTAGATTCATTTGGGGGTTCTTGGCATGAGGAAACATTGGAAGAAAAGAGGAATTTATATTTGTGATTCATGATTCAAAAAGGATAAAGTTTCTTGAATGGTCACAGATTGCTTGAGATCCTGTAGACAAATATACTTTCTGATCTTACTCAGATTCTAGACAATATCATTGTCATAAATACAAGAAAAATTTATTTATTTACTGAATGAAAAGTGGATATTACCATGAATGTATGAAATACTATCCCCATTCTGTGGTAAGATGTGTTCACTTTTATGTTAGAGAATTTGGGGTCTTCTTCATAAATGCCTTGCCTAGGCCAGTATCTACAAGAGTTTTTTCCAATATTTTCTTCTAGAGTTCTTGTGATTTCATATCTTAGTTTTAAGTATGTTATCCATCTTGAATACATTTTTGTTAGTGGTGAGAGGTTTGGATCCTGTTTCAATCTTCTACATGTGACTATCTAATTTTCCCTGCAACATTTATTGAATAGATCCTGTTTCAGTCTTCTACAGGTGGTTATACTGTTTTCCCAGCACAACTTATTGAATAGGGATTCTTTTCCCCAGGGTTTATTGTTGTCTGCTTTCCAAAAGTCAGTTGGCAATATGTGGCTGGTTTTATATCTGGGTTCTTTTCTCTGTTTCATTTCTCTTTGTCTGTATTTTTGTGCCAATACTATGCTGCTTTGATTATTATAGCCTTATAGTATAGCTTAAAGTCTGGTAAAGTGATGCTTTCGGTTTGTTCCTTTTGCTTAATGTTGCTTTGGCTATTCAGGCTCTTTTCTGGTTCCCAATGAAGTGTAGAATTATTCCTTCTAGATGTGCAAAAAATGACATTGGTACTTTGATGGGGATTGCCTTGCATCTGTAAATCACTTTGGGCAGTTTGGGAATTTTAACAATGTTGATTCTGCCCATTCATGAACATGATAAGTTTTTGCATTTGTTTATATCATCTGCAGTTTCCTTCCGTAGTGACTTGTAGTTTTCTTGTAGAGATCTTTCACTTCCTTGGTTGAATATATACCTAGGCATTTTATTTTCTTTGTAGCTAGCGTTAAAGGTATTGTGTCTTTGATTTGATTCTTAGCTTGACTGTTGCTTTTGGTGTATAGGAATGCCACTGATTTGTGTACATTGATTTTATAACCTGAGACTTTGCTGTATTTATCAATTCCAGGAGCCTCTTGGGGAAATCTTAGGGGTTTTGTAGATTTAAGATCATATCATCAACAAAGAGCGATAGTTTTATCTCCTCTTTACCCATTTGGATACTCTTAATTTCATTCTTTTGTTTGATTACTCTAGCTAGGACTTTCAGCACTATGTTGAATAGAAGTGGTGACCTTCTATTCAAGTGGGCATCCTTGTCTTTTTCCAGTTCTAAGTGGGAATGTTTTCAACTTTCCTCATTCAGTATGATATTGTCTGTGGGTTTGTCATATATGGCTTTTATAATTTTGAAACATGTTCTATCTACACCTATTTTGTTAAGAGTTTTTATCAGAAAAGGGTGCTGAATTTTGTTGAATGATTTTTCTACATCTATTGAGATGATCATACGATCATGAGATGATCATATTATCTTGTTTTTGCTTCTGTGTACGTAGTGAGTCACATTTATGGATTTGCCTTTGTTGAACCATCCTCGCATGTCTGGGATGAAGCACACTTGGTTGTGGTGGATTTTTTTTTTGTATGTGCTGCTGAATTTGGTTTGCTAGAATTTTATTGAGAATTTTTGTTTCTATATTCATAAGATATATTGGTCTATAGTTTTGTTTTTTTTGGTGTGTCCTTTCTTGCCTTTTGTATTAATGTGATACTGGATTTATAGAATAAGTTGGGAAGGATTCCTTCCTTCTCAATGTTATGTTATGAAATTATTTCTGCAGTATGGGTATCAATTCTTTGTAGCTCTGATAAAATTCAGCTGTGAAATCATCTGGTCTAGGACATTTATTTGTTTGAAGACTTTTTATTGCTGCTTTAATTTGCTTGCTCATTATTGGGCTGTTCAGAAGTTCTGTTTCTTCCTGATTGAGCCTTGGGAGGTTGTGTATTTTCAGAAATTTCTCTGTTTCTTCAATGTTGTCGAGTTTATGTGAATAGAAATTTTTATAATATTCACAGATGATGTTTAGCATTTCTATTGTATTAGTTGTAATATCTCCTTTTTTATTTCTGTTTGAGCTTTTTGGGGTCCTTTAGTTTCTATTTCTGGTTAATCTAGTGAGAGGTTTATAAATTTTGTTTATCTTTTCAAAGAGGCAACTTTTTCTTTCATTAACCTTCTGTATTTTTTTTTTTTTTATTTTCCATTTCATTTAGTTCTTCCCTGACCTTAGTTATTTCTTTTCTTCTGCTGGGTTTGGGTTTGGTTTGCTCTTTCTTTTCCAGTTCCTTGAGGTGATTCATTAGATTGCTGATTTGTGATCTCTCTGTCTTTTTTATGTAGGCATTTAAGGCTATGAATTTTCCCCTAAGGACTGCTTTTTCCTGAATGCCACAAATTTTGATAATTTGGGTTCCCTTTGTCATTTACTTTGAGTAATCTTTTGGTTTCCACTTTAATTTCCTCCTCGACCCAATAATCATTCAGCAGTTGGTTGTTTAATTTCCATGACATTGTGTAGAATTGAATATTTTTGTTGGAGTCAGTTTCTAATTTTATTCCACAATGGTCTGAGAAGATATATGATATAATTTCTATGTACTGGAATTTGTTGAGATATGTTTTGTGGCCTAAGATGACATCAGTCTTAGAGAAAATTCCATGTGCTAATGAGAGGAATGTATATTCAGTAGTTTTTGGGTGGAATGTTCTGTAAATGTCTGTTAGGCCTATTTGCTCTAGAGTCCCATTTAAGTCCAGTGTTTTCTGTCCACTTCTGTGAATGGAATGTTGAAGTTTCTGGCTATTCCAATGTTGCTGTTTATTACTTTGATTAAATCTAGTAGGATTTGCTTTATGAATCTTGGTGTACCTGTGTTAGGTGCTTAAATATTTACGATTTTATGTCTTCTTATTAATTTGCTCTCTTTATCATTATGTAGTGACCAACTTTGTCTGTCTTTACGATTGTTGATTTGAATTCTGTGCTGATATGAGAATGGCTACACTATCTTTCTTTTTACTTGCATTTGCACAGAATAATTTTTTTCATCCCTTCACCTTCAGTCTGAATGAGTCTTTGTGGAGTAGATGTGTTTCCTAGAGACAGCAGATACTTGGCTTGTATTTTTTTATCCATTCAGTCTGCCTATGTCTCTTGAGTGGGGAATTCAAGCCATTCACATTTATTGAAAGAACTGATAAGTGGGGTGCATTTGTGTTCATCCTACTGGGTAGAATCTTATTGCTTTGTTTTACTTCTTGAGTCTTAGTTTATATGGGCTTTGAGCATTAGCTTTTGGGTAATTTTACACTGGTGGGTGTCCCCTGTGCTGATCAATGTGTAATAAAGTTCTGGGTACTTCCTGTGGGGGAGGTTTGGTCTTGACAAATTCTCTCAGTGTTGGCTTGTCTGAAAAAGTCTATTTCTCCTTCATATAAGAAACTTAGTTTTGAAGGATATGAAATTCTAGGCTGGCCATTATTCTGTTTCAGGAGACTGAGGATGGCATCCCAATCCCTGTGGCTTGTAAGGTCTCAATTGAGAAGTCTGCAGTTAGGCTGATGGGTTTTCCTTTGTATGTTGCCTGAAGTTTTTGCTTGTAGGAGTTCCTCCTTTGTGTTCATTTTGTCCCATCTGATGACTATGTTTTTTGGTGATTGCCTCTTTAGGATGAATCTCCCAGGTTTTCGTTGAGCTTCTTGTACCTGGATATGTATTAATAATTTTTAGCAGAACCATGATGTTTTCCTCATTTATTCCTTCAAATAGGTTTTCCAACTTTTTTGTGTTTTCTTCTACACTCTCAGGGATACACCTATACTTCTTATATTTAGCCTATTTACATAATCTCATATTTCTTGTAGGCTTTGATAATTCCTCTTATTTTTCTGTTCTTTATCTTTTACTGACTTGTTTAATTTTAAGAGGTTGTCTTCAAGCTCTGAGATTCTTTCTTCTGCCCTGTGTAATCTATTCTGTATACTTTCCACTGTGTTTTGTATATCCTTGAATGAATTTTTAGTTTCCAAATGTTCTATCTGAAATTTTTTATAATTTGATTTCCTTAGTGAATTATTCATTCACTTCCTATATTGTTTTTATGGTTTCTTTGTGTTGGTTTTCCATTTTCTCTTGTATTTTGTTGAGCTTCCTTATAATCCAGGAGCTTCCTTATAATCTGTCATTTCAATATTTTGGTTGATATCCATTATAAAGAGTTATTGTTTTCTTTTGGGGGTATCCTTTCACTCTGAATTTTCATACTGCTGGAATTCTTTTACGGATTACTTCTCATCTGGCCTCTCAGTCGAGTCCTAGGGGTACTAGGCCTGGCTTCTGGGCCAGTCCTGTGTCCCTAAAGATCAATCCCTGACTGTGCCAGGGAGAAGAATAGAGTGCTGGTCCCAAGTTGCCTATGGGGTGTTCAAACAGGTTTGATGATCCTCTTGGGTTGCTTCTGTCCTGCTATCTTCTCCTCTTCCCAACAGGGTGAATTATGTTGAGTCCCCTCAGCTCAATCTTAGAGATGGTAGGTGGTACTTGTGAGTACAAATCAGCCATACCCTGTTTGCTTGAGTTGGAAGATGGTATGATGAGCTACAAGGTTGTTCTTCCTGTCATTGGTTGATGTTTGTGTGAAAGAGCCAGGTGCTGAGATAATTCTTTTGTGCCCCTGTAAGGCTCTGGTCCTCTAGGTGGATTACTTAAGTACCCTAAGCTTTAGGAGGGTATCCGTAGTTCCCAAAGGGTTGCTTTATCTCTACCACCACTGAAGTGGGGGGTGGCGAACCGGCAGTTCATGGCTAGGTTGTGGGAGGCTGAAAGGCTTTCCATAGCCTCAATGTGGCTCAGAAGCTGTTTTTCCGTCCACTAGGGGGAGATACTGGTAGGAGGCTCAGGATAAGCTCTCCAAAGCAGGAAGGCTATAGATGGGAAGGAGAGGGGCCTAAACACTTGAGTGCTAAGGCCCCCAGCCGGGATCTTTACACCCTTATCAAGTAGCTCAGTTTTTCTGTGGCAAGGGGTGGGTGCTCTCTCAAATTGTTGCTCCCTAGACCCCCACAGCACACTCCTGTCAGTTCAGTCCACATGTGGTCATTCACCACCCGAGTCTAGCTGCCATACTTACCTTGAGTCTATGTATCTGATACACCGGTGAGCAGAGGGCTCATGGGTTATGCATCAATATTCCACTACAAGTCCTCGAAGGAAGAGATGTGGGCCTCTCTATCTGTGGAGACCTCAGCCAGGAGCACGTTCACATGGCAGAGAAGCAACTGCTTGTGAACTTTTTGGCACAAACTGATCTCCCTGTTGTAATGAGTGGGGGAGAAGTCCCAGCACCTAGCCATCTGGCACATCTGAGGCTAGGCTATGCTTCTTTGAATGCCACACCCTTATCCAATATGGCAGTTCTCTAGCACAGGGGATGGGTGCACTCCCAGATCCCTGTTCCTCAGCACCCCACCACACTCTTCCACTGGATGTGTCTGCACAGGCTTTCTTACCCTGAGTCTGGCTCTCAGCCTTCTCCCCTGCAGCCCCCTGCACCCCTCTCGTGTCCAGGAGGCACTGGAACTGGCTTGCTTACCTGAGCCACTGGCATTCGATACCAGAAATGCTGACGGGTAGGGAGTTCTCAAATTGTTCATCCCTGTTCCACCACAGGTCCTCAAGGAAAGAGGTGTGGATTCCAGACTCTGTGGAGACCTCAGCCTGGGGGTGCACACGCACCAGAGAGAAGCTACTGTTTGTGATCTTCTTGGCTCAAACTTCTCTTGCTGTTGTAATGGGTGGAGGAGGAAATCATATCTCCTGGGCAGCCCAAGCTGAAATTGCTTTCTCAATTGCAGTAATTAGGGGAGGTGCAGGAGAGGAATTATCTAGATTGAAGAAAATCAGCACTCTGGCCTCTTCTAGCACTCTCCTGGAGGGAGCTCCTCACAGACCGCCCAAACTCCTGGAGCTCACTGGTTCACCCTTCTGTTCCTTACTTGCTGCTGTACCTTGGCACATGGAGGGCGGAAAAGCCTTCAATAAACTTAGTGGCCAAAGACATATATGGGGGGTGGGGAATCTCTCCTTTACCCTTTCACTAGGCTCCAATCCTGTCTGGGTTTGATCCTTGCTGATATCTACTCTTTATCTTCTTCCTTCTCAGTTTTACAGTTTTTCTCCATGGGGTCCCAGCCATCTGTGTTGTCTTTTTCTGTAATCCACACCTGAGCTGTGACTCTTCTTCCCTCTCCTCAATTCAATATCCCACCTTTCCGCAGGTACAGTCTGACAAGCGATGTCTCTAGTAAGCCATCTTGGCTCCTCTCTCAATTTATAGTAATAAATAGTAATGGTTCTATTGTAGCTTCTATTACAACTTTTAAGCATTTCTTTTTTATTCCCACAAATATATGTAACATTGTGAGCGTGAGATTTGGTAATTATTGAGTTAATGTAATGTGTGTAGAGGAGACAGACTATACCGTCTGGTTTGGTTTCAAAATGAATCTTCATTTAATCCTTAAAGAGTTATTATAGATGCTGTCAGTCATCAGTTACTGAACAGTGCCTTATTTTCTTGAACTGTCTTTAAAATAAGTTTCTTTTTCTCAGATATTTCATTTCTTTAGTTTCTCCGGTAGTATTTGCTTTAAATAAAATGTTTTCAAATTACTGAAAATGATTCCTCTAACAATCGTCCGTGGAGTTCAACTTTCTGCAAGTAGGAAAGTGATTTTTTTAAAAATAACAGTAACAAGCATAAAAAACTAGAATTCAAAAACATTTCATATTAGCTAACCCCATGAGTTGGAAGTTCTACATAGTTTATAAGTAAAAAGACTTCCCAGTCTCACTGTTGTAGGCATTTGTTTAGGGACTAGATCTTATCCTACTGTCGACACACTCTCTCTTGTTAAAGCAGCCATCACTATTTCCTTTTTATTTTTCAAACTAAAAGTGGTGCATATAGTCACCTTCTCACAAAAAGTATATAGAGTATAAGACTGCTGAGTAATTTCTGAACTTGAAAGTAACAAACTTTTCAGAAAATAATCCACCAAGATGCAAAGAATGCTGATGATTAGCTGGAGCTATGTAAGAAAGAAAAACTGTCTTACAGAGACCTGAAGACAAAGTGAAACTTGATGAGATAAAAAGAGAACCAAGTGCTTCCCAGCTCTTTCACTGAGCACTTGTGTGACACTGGCAGGATTCCCTTTGCTGCATCAATTTTCCCTTCATAAGGTGGTGATGGTAATGGTTCTGTATGCTTACAGAATTTTTATTGGATAAGTAGCATTTTAAAAACCTTGAAAATTTTAAAATTTTATTCAAATATTGTATATGCAGTGTACTGTTTGGGTTATCAGTGTCATTTGCTGCTTTTCTTTTGACTGCCTGGTTTAGGCATGTCATAGACCAGACCGTATGGCCTCTACCAAATCCATGGAGAGCAGAAAGTAAAATGGCAGCCAAAGACAACAGCATTTAAGGAATGTCTTGTTATTCTTCTCAGTTAATTTTTTAGCTGTCAGTTCTTTGGGTAAGATGTTCAGAGATAAAAGGCTTATTCAATTTAGTAAATGAGTGAATGCTTTATATGTGCCAAGAAAAGATTATCATGAGTTCAATATACAACCATAATTTAATGAATTCCATTTGGAGATAAAAACATTTAAAATGTCTTCAAGTTTTCTAAGTGCTAGTTCTCATTAAGGTTGTAGTCCTAATGTGTGTGTGTGTGTGTGTATGTGTATGTGTGTGTCAGAGAAGCATTAGTTTCTTTTCATCCATTTATAGTGTTGTTAAACCTTGTCAGTCCTTAAAATCATTGTAGCCTAACAGGGAACATGAATTGTCCGCATCTATTTTTCCACAAAACCTACATTAGAATAAATACCAGAATACAAAACTTTGTATACTGGGTAAACTCAGTTTTGATATACAAAATTGAGAGAGTACTCATAGTGGTGCACAAGAAGAACTGCGTTTTCTAATTATGTCATTTGGTCAATTATCAGATCCTAATTTTGCCTTATCCTTTATATAAGGGACACTTCCAGTTAGCTGAGAGGAAATACTACCATCACTTATCTACTTTGGCTGATTATAATATGCATGTTTCCCACGACACATTTTTTTTCGTTATTTTTCTAGTCAACCTCTGTTGTATAGAGTAGACTAATTGTCAGATTAGGTCATTAAATACGAAATGTCTGATTTTGATTCAAAAGTATAGTTTCGGGCTGGGTATGGTGGCTCATGCCTGTAATCCTAGAACTCTGGGAGGCTGAGGTGGACGGATCATTTGAGCTCAGGAGTTTGAGACCAGCCTGAGCAAGAGTGAGACCCCGTCTCTACCAAAAATACAAAAAATTAGCCAGACATGGTGGCACATGCCTGTAGTCCCAGCTACTCGGGAGGCTGAGGCAGAAGGATCACTTGAGCCCAGGAGTTTGAGGTTGCTGTGAGGTAGGCTGATGCCATGGCACTCTAGCCAGGGCAACAGAGTGAGACTCTGTCTCAAAAAAAAAAAAAAAAAAGTGTAGTTTATCGTATCTCAAAAGAAGAAGCAGTACAATTAACCAAAGTATATGCCTACACTATCAAGACAGTTTTGCCATCTTAACAGTAGCTCTTTATGCCAGCAACAAAGGAAGAAGCCTGGAGAGAGAGTAGTGATGAAATTGTAAAAGGCATTTTTCACAGCTTGTTGAGAATTGTATATTTTTCCTTGCAAGAAGTGGTCCAAGGCCTGGA